>OY720449.1:86600222-86840222 GCA_963082715.1 Harpalus rubripes
AGTCAGAGCTGAACGTTTCGCCCGCAGTCGTATGGAGCATCTTCAGGAGCAAGGGGGATAGTATTGTCTTAAACAAGGTTACCCGACGTGTCAACCACGCTAGAGGCCGAGTTTAAGCAACAAGAGGGGGAGACTCAGTTTACAAGGTTATCCGACGTGTAAACCATGCTAGAGGCCAAATAAACCAAGTGACGAAGACAGTTATATACTAATCTAAAGATACGGTAGATGAGCAAAGCTAATGAGGACCAATGGTAATCGAGTTCGTAATGGTAGATTGGGCGTGTCGTGTTCCGAGAATCACCGGTTTCCACATGTGGCTCAAGAAATAGCCATCATCCCGATTGATGTTATTAGGATGTTTCCATATTTCTAAAGTTTCCCTGTATTTACGTCTGTAAAACTCAGGGACAGAAGCTAAAATGCGGGAATTTTCAAATAAGATGTTATGTCCTGTGTTGTGTTGGTGTTCTGCGACCGCAGATGTTAATACCATAGCATTACGCAGACAGCGTTTGTGTTCTGACAATCTAGTGTGAACACTCCTTCCTGTTTCACCTATGTATACTGTGCCGCAAGAGTGTTCACACTAGATTGTCAGAACACAAACGCTGTCTGCGTAATGGTATGGTATTAACATCTGCGGTCGCAGAACACCAACACAACACAAGACATAACATCTTGTTTGAAAATTCCCGCATTTTAGCTCCTGTCCCTGAGTTTTACAGACGTAAATACAGCGAAACTTCAGAAATATGGAAACATCCTAATAACATCAATCGGGATGATGGCTATTTCTTGAGCCACATGTGGAAACCGGTGATTCTCGAAACACGACACGCCCAATCTACCATTACGAACTCGATTCCCATTGGTCCTCATTAGCTTTGCTCATCTACCGTATCTTTAGATTAGTATGTAACTGTCTTCTCGGCTTTCCTTTCGTCACTTGGTTTATTTGGCCTCTAGCGTGGTTTACACGTCGGGTAACCTTGTTTAAGACAGTACTATCCCCCTTGCTTCTGAAGATGCCCCATACGACTGCGGGCGAAACGTTGAGCTTTGACTCAAAATATGACACGGTCCATTCCCGAAAAACGAATATTTCCCAAATTCTATTATAAAAAATATATCAGTATTAATATCAATACGTAATATCAGCAAGATTATTAATCTGTAAAACATCATTGTTCATAGTTGTGATCATTCATTAAATTATGATTTGTAGTTATACCTATGTAGAACAATATCAGAGATTAAATACAAAAAAATCTGATGTGGCCAACACATGACCTCCCGTCAATTCCATGTTTGAAATAGCAATGAGCTTTAAATAAAGTATCACTTCCGGTTGATCGTTTGTAAACAAAATTTGTTCCAATAAATAGAAAAGTCTGTAATACCAAATTTTGGATTATATTTTATTATGTTTTTCCTCGAAAATCTGTTAAAAGCTCCAAATTAAGTACCACTTCCGGTTTATCATATAGGTATAGTCTGTTGTTCCATATTATACACGAATTTTAAATACCAAATTTGAGAAGTTTTGAATCATGTTTTAATATATTTTTTCAAGAAAATTTGTTTATAGCTTTCTGTAAAGTAGTACTTCCGGTTTATTAATTTTGGAAAACATCTAGTATGTCGTACTCATTAATCTTAAATACCAAATTTGAAAAGTTTTGGATTGTATCAATTTATTTTTCACGAAAATCAGTTCAGAGCTTCAAATAAAGTATCATTTCCGATTTATCAATTTTAGCCAAAATTTAATGTTGCGTCCCTTTATATAAAAGTCTTAAATACTAAATTTGACAGGTTTTGGAGTATATCATAATATATTTTTCACGAAAATCTGTTCAGAGCTTCAAGTAAAGTATCACTTCTGGTTAATTAATTTTAGCCAAAATCTAATATGTTGTTTCCTTTGATATAAAAGTCCTAAATACTAAAATTGAAAAGTTTTGGATTATATTTCAATATAGTTTTCCATTAAAAACTGTTATGGGCTTCATTTAAAGTATCACTTCCGGTTATCCAATTTTACCTAAAATCTAATCAACTCTTTATATGAATGCAGAAAGCTTAAATACGGAAAATAGAAATATTTGGAAGTTTTTTACAAGTTATCGTGGACGAAAAAATTGTCACACACACACAGACATCATCGTAAAAATAGTAAAATCGTGTTGTAGGGACCCTAATTCGTGCTTATTCACTGAAAACTCACCATCGAATTTTTGGACCGATAACATTACCTCCCTTATCTATGGTATGACGGGAGGTAAAATAAGTTATAAATATTTCCCTAAAAGTAATTCATAAGGTAATGTTATAGAACTTTATTTTTTACTAATTTTCATTTATTCTTCATACAAAATTGGTGAAGGAAAAATCATTACATTATTCCTAATACTGTTGTCAAAAAAATTCGTTTAAACGGTTATCCTATTAACCGGTTATTGTTGTTTACATGAAATAGCAAACTGGTTATTTAAATTGGTCGGTTATAATAATGAATAACCGGATATAGGGTGTGGTGAGCGAGGCACTCGCCTCAGGTGTAACAATAATTTTTCAAAAAAGCGTCCGAATAATCAAAAGGCCCGGTTGATCAGAATTCACTCAAACTGGTTTCCAATTTTTGTTCCAAATTTTGGGAGCCACTGGTTTACTTGACAACTTACCCTAAGTACCTACAAACAAATACTTGTATGTACTAGCATTTGTACTAGGTACACATAACCTTATATGTCAAATATTTAAAAAATGACAATATTTTATATATTTGTTCTACATTTTTGAAGCCACTGGTAAACCGTAATAAACCTCATAAATACTAACTAGTGCACATATCAAATTACAACATTATATCTCAAATGGTTAATAAATAATACCATTTTATACATATATTTTGCCCAACATTTTTAGAGCCACTGATCTACTCAATGATTTACCCTAATTGCAAAAATATTCTAGATACATATATTAAATTACAACCCTCTATGTCCAAAGGTTTAAAAGTGAGAATTTTTTAAAAAAATTGTCCCACATTTTTAGAGACACTGGGCTACTTAATGAACTACCCTAATTGCAAAGATATACCAGGTATACATACTTAATTTCAACCCTATATCTCAAATGGTTCAAAAGCTACACCATTTTACATTTTTGGTGCCACATTTTTTGTGCCACTGGTATAAGTCATTAATCAATTAATGTCTTAAAGTATTAATGATACCCATACTAAATTTCAAACGGTTCTAAAGTAACACCATTTAAACGTTACCCCAAAAATTTGGGTACCCCTGGTTTAATTAATTATTTGGTCTAATTATGAATCGATGCCCTAAAGTCCCAAAAGTGTCGTATCCAAATTTCATTCCGATATCTCAAACCGTTTCCGAGTTATGAATTTTTAAATTTAGACAAAAATTCATCCCCTTTTGTCCACTGAAAAAGCCACGATCTACACTTGACAAGACGGGGATTCCCGTTGGTTACGAGGGGAATCCCCGTCTTGTCAAGTGTATCGCCAGAAAATTCTATAGAAAAAATTGTTAAAAATTTCTTTACTAAAAATTTCAAGTTTAAGAGTGCATAACTTTAGAACCAATCCTTAAAACATTATGAAAATTGGTGCACATACTAATTGAAGGGTGGTGAGTTCAATGGCGCTCACAGATTTTATGAATTTCAACGGGGTTCGGAGTTACAACCCCAAAAAGGGGATGTGAACCCTTAAAAATATATTTATATTTATTGTTTCATAGAAAAAATGGATTCCTCATAGATTTGACTGAATCCTGGTGAACATATGTAAAAAAGTCCGTAGATTCAAAATATGTATGGTACAAAAGTATCCAACCCCTAATTTGGAGTTTATGAACCCGAAAAGACAAATATACCTTTTATAAAATTAATAAATATTTGATACCAGCTCATTTTTCAAATAATCTTTTACAAAATCTGTATCAATCCTGGTGAACATATGTAAAAAAGTCCGTAAAATCAATATATGTATGGTACAAAAGTGTCCAACCCCTAATTTGGAGTTTATGAACCCGAAAAGACAAATATACCCCTTATAAAATTAATAAATACTTGATACCAGCTCATTTTTTAAATAATCTTTTACAAAATCTGTATCAATCCTGATGAACATATGTAAAAAAGTCCGTAGAATTAATATATGTATGGTACAAAAATGCCCAACCCCTAATTTGGAGTTTATGAACCCGAAAAGACAAATATACCCCTTATAAAATTAATAAATACTTGATACCAGCTCATTTTTCAAATAATCTTTTACAAAATCTGTATCAATCCTGGTGAACATATGTAAAAAAGTCCGTAGAATCAATATATGTATGGTACAAAAGTGTCCAACCCCTAATTTGGAGTTTATGAACCCGAAAAGACAAATATACCCCTTATAAAATTAATAAATATTTGATACCAGCTCATTTTTCAAATAATCTTTTACAAAATCTGTTTCAATCCTGGTGAACATATGTAAAAGAGTCCGTAGAATTAATATATGTATGGTACAAAAATGCCCAACCCCTAATTTGGGATTTATGAACCCGAAACTACAAATATACCCCTTATAAAATTAATAAATATTTGATACTAGCTCATTTTTCAAATAATCTTTTACAAAATCTGTATCAATCCTGGTGAACATATGTAAAAAAGTCTGTAGAACCAATATATGTATGGTACAAAAGTGTCCAACCCCTAATTTGGAGTTTATGAACCCGAAAAGACAAATATACCCCTTATAAAATTAATAAATATTTGATACCAGCTCATTTTTCAAATAATCATGTACAAAATCCGGTTATTTACAATAACCGATTAGAAGATTAATTGAAGTAAACTGCAATAACCAATTAAACAAATAACCGGTTAACCGAATATATTTGCCAGCACTAGTTATAACTAATAATGAAATTAAATTTACCAATTTTGATCACAATAATCGTTTAAGTTAAATATAACATTTTTTAATGAATTTGAAATTATTTGTTACTTAAAAAAAATGATATGTTAGTTATTTGGTGAGGTATAATTAAAGTTTAATTCAAGCATTTAAATTCATGAGATCTAAGTGCCTTTTTATATTTTAAAATCAGCTACGCTACGAAACAATAACGATAGCTGCAATTTATTTTATTCTTGATACAATTTCTCGAATCTATATTTTCTTGGCACTTAGACCATGAATTTAAATGCGTCAATTATAAATATAAGAATCATAAAATAAAACAGTAACATCATAAATAAACAAAATGTTTATAAATTTTATAATTAAGCAACATAGCTTAGAATCTAAAAATAATTTTGAAGGAAGTGTTATCCTAATAACTTCTTTCAAATAAATATGAACAAAATTTGTGGTTGTATTTCTCCACGCCATTTCAGGGCTGCATAAAGTATGCGGAAGCGTAAGTTCGTTAGTAATTATAGTTGAAGATGATGCAGCTTTGCTAAAATTGATTGAAAGTGCAATAAGTTGGTATAGCACAATAATTTATATAAGCGGCGCTTGCCTGCTTCATTACGTTAGCTTGCTGGAACGGGCGTGTGGAGAGGTTTATTTCTTCTTGGGAGCTTGGGAGTAGCAGCAGAAGTAACATCAGTCAGTTGGTGTCTGGCAGCAGTTGTATTTGTGTCACGACAGGAGAAGCATTTGGTAAGTTTTTATTTTCTTTTACTATCATACTATCTTTAAAGAGTTTTATTTTTATATGTATGTATGAATGAATAAGAATGTTTTTATAAGATCAAATTATTTATTTCTTTGTTTTGTTATTGTGTATTGTAACTATTTAAGGTTATAATTTGGTTTTATCTTCACGAAATTTAGAAAATTATACATATAATTAATTCAAATTATATTAGCCAAAAATATTGTTGACGGTTTGAAATATATAACAATGTTTTTTTAAGTTAAATACTATATTAAATTATATTTTTTACTTTGAAAGTGTCTTGAGTCCCGACCACGGCACCGAGTTCAAAAAATCTGATGTGGCCAACACCAAATCTCCCGCTATTTAATTTTTAATAATTTAAATAAACATACTTACATATTCAGTTATTGCGGAAACTGTATTAAGATCCATTCCATATAACTATGGTTCTATTTACTATTTTTGCCAGGATAAAATTTAACCACGAATGGTGTTCCGATAACTATTTCCAAAATAAAAATCTGATGTGGCCAGCACATAACCTCTCGCCAGATATTTTACTTGGTTGTACGCATAAAACGAAAAATATTTTTAAATACAAATACATATATTCATGTTTCACTACAAAATAATTTTCACATATATTTGCAAAATCTATGGGATATTTTAATATAATTTATGTACAATACATACATTTTCTTTATATTCAATATCCTGAAATTTTCTTTTTCTACTTTCTTTTTCTTTATATTCGTCATTTTTTCGCAAATTTCTTTTATTCTTTTTTACGTATATTCTTTTGCGTTGACTTTTTTTATTTTCATAATCTTTATAATGATATACAAATATTTTTGACAGTGGCATACAAATATTTTTGACAGTGACATTTATGTGTCAATTACAAACATTTGAACACACATTTGAATTTCTTGCCTTGAAGTAGTTTGATCTGAGAATTTTTACATCAAATTATTTTATATGATTTCTTTATCTCTAAATCTATAGAAGATATAATAATGAATTTATATATTTAACGTTCTTTAATATAAGTATTTACATAAATTTTCGATAAATAATATTTAAATGATTTTTTTCTTGTAACTACTACTTCCGGTTGTCCAATTGTTACCAAAGCTTAATCAACTCTTCCCATTATTGTTAGATTGAGGAATCCGTAGTTAAAAATGTCTTAAGTCATAGAATTTGAGAAATCGTGGATCCAACAACCATACACACATCCACACACACATACGGACATCATCGTAAAAATGTTATAATCGGATTTGAATTTGGATTGGCTTATAAATTTATGAGTGAAATAGTCTGAGAAAAATACCGGGCCTAGTATTCGGGTTCGATTTCGATTGAATCAATTTTGAAACTAGAAAATTATTTCCAATTTTAAAATAGCACAAGTGTCCCTGTGGTGCTCTCTCCACAATACATATATGTCATTACCGAAATTTGCAAATAGAAGATTGGCATACCCAGAAATGGGCAATAAGCCGTGTTGATATAATTATTTATTTATTTTATTTGTAGTAGTTTAATATTAGATGTAATATATAACACAATTTGCAAATAATTACATAAGAACTTGATATGTAATGTCTAGATTTCGGTGAATCCCCTTTGTGCATATAAAAGAATATGAAACATATGCTGAATATCAAATTGTCACTTTTGCCTTCCAGCGTTATGTAAATGCAGAATTTTATTTCTTTTTTGTGTTCTGCAGGTGGCAATTATTTTAATTGATTGATATACATAAATAACGTATATTAAGTTAGATTTCAACTGGTAAAGGTTGTCTTTATCTTTAAGGGAATCGTCTACGCTTTTTCAAATGAGCGAAAAATCTGTTAAGAATTTGTTACTTATTTTTAACATATTTATTAAGAAAACTTAATATTAGGTCTGTAACTTTTTATTTTTGCAATATCATTGTTATATTTGTGAAAAAGTTCTGAAATAAAGAATAAATATTTTAAAATTTGAAAAAGTTACGTACCTTTTTCATGTTTTCTAAAAGCGAATTTTTAAATTCTATTACAAATGAATGACAAATACAGTCATTATTAGTAAAAACCTGAGACGTGTTTTGTGTATTTTCAACGCTAAAGTATAAATAAAAATCTGATGTGGCCAGCACATTACCTTCCGTCAGTTTTATGTATTTTGTACAAATTCCAAACAGAAAGTTTCTTGTAAGATTATATATATTTTCATTAAAATTATAAGTTAAACATATTATGTAAATTGCATTTTGACACTGACATTTGTCAATCAGAATTTTCTTAATATAGTAGATGTTTCCATGTTTATAGCACAACTGATTGCTTTGTGAAATTTAATTTCTTTATGATTTTATAACTCTATATCCATTGAATATGAAGTATAAAATGTAATCAAATCGTATAGAGAATAAAATATTCTTAAATATTTATAATAACATTAAATGTGAAAAAGTGATATTTAACAGCATTTTTTCAAGAAAAACTGTTAAACTCTTCAAATTATGGTACTTCCGGTCGCCTAATTATAACCAAAATTTAATCAGCTCTTCATATATGGATCTAAAGAAAAGGAATACGCAAAAATTATAATTTTTGGAAAAGTGGTATTGGAGTTATGCGATCCGAAAAAATCGTCACATACATATACATACAGACATCATCGTAAAAATAGTAAAATCGTATTCTAAGGACCCTAAAACGTGCTTATTCATTGAAAACTCATCATCGAATTTTGGCTAAAGACCTAAAGGTAAAAAGTTACAGACATATCAAGTTTTGTTAATATGGTAAAAAATAAGTTACAAATTTGTAACAAATTTTGCATAATTAATAAAAATTTAGAGTTTGTTTTCGTTCATTTGTAAAAGCGTAAAGTAAAATACATTATTTTGATTTAAAAAATCTAATGTGGTCAGCACATTACCTTCCGTCAGTTCTATGTATTTTGTACGAATTTCATACAGGAAGTTCCTTGCTAAAGATTATATTTCTTGTACTTTACCTTCCGGCAGTTGCATGTATTTTATGCAAATTCCATACAGAAAATTTATAGCAAAAGATCCTATATTTCCAGTAGAATTATAAGACAAGCAACAAGCACACTATGTCAATTTCACATGACACTGACATCTTTCAATCAAAATTTTCTTAATATAGTAGCTGTTTCCATAGCTATGGCTACTTTATGAAATTTAATTTCTTTATAATTTTTTAACTCTATATCCATTTAATATTAAGTATAAAATACAGAGAATAAAATATTCTTTAATATTTATAATAACATTAAATGTGAAAAAATGATATTTAACATAGTTTTTTCAAGAAAAATTGTTAAAACCTTCAACCTTCAACGAAGAAAAATACGAAAGAATTACAATTTTTAGAATTGTAGTATGGAAGTTATCGTAGATGAAAATTTTGTTACATACACACAGACACACACGCGCACAGGCACACACACACACACACACACACACACACACACATACATACACATACATACACACACATACAGACATCATCGTAAAAATAGTATTGTAGGAACCCTAAAACGTGCTTATTCATCAAAAACTCACCACCGAATTTTTTGACCAAAGACAATACCTTCCTTACTTAAATGTGACGGAAGGGAAAAATTGATTGTTTTTGACTTTAATAAGTATGAATAGTCAACTGATATAAAAATATTAATAATAAATATCTTCTCTCAGCAGATTATGTAAGAGTATTAATATTATTTATTATAAACATTTATTTTACTTGTCATACTATAAATAGTAATGCATTCATCTTCACAAACACAAGTGTTATGCATTGATAACAATCTCATACTTTATTATTAGTATTATTACTTCGTTAGGCATACCTCATACCATGGAATTCCAAAGATCCAATGGTACAAAGTGAAAAGAATTTATTATGTTAGAATTAATGAATTACATTCAATATATCATAACAAGTAATTATCGCTTAAAAAACATCTAGATTCTAATATGCCGGTCTCAAAGGCTCAACAAGTTTCATTGTAAAGACCGACCCCGCTTGGAAAGCCTTCAGCATGGATTTGACAGCTTCTACGTTTTTTCCACGAACATTAATTCCATTGATTTCTTCGATACAATCGCCGATACGAATCTGAGGAGTAGCATGGAGATCGGACTCCGCTTCAATTGACTTAATAATGCAGTAACCGTTGCCATTTGAACAAATGGTTATGCCCAAAATGTTCTTCACTTTAGATATTTCTATTACTTTTGTGTTGCCTGAAAAATAAAATAAGTTTTACAATATGTTGACCGGTGGTATGAACATGTGATTAAGGGTGATTTGAGTAACATTGTTTTTACCTCCTGCTACCCTTGGTAAGGGAGGTATAGGGATCGTGCTAAAAATCGCATATGGAGATTAAATGAGCACGTTTTAAAGTGCATAGAATCCAATTTTAACATTTTCACGATGATGTCTGTATGTATGTGTGGATCCTCCACTCTAACTCAAATATTATCATTCAGAAAATTTTGAAACCTTGTATTTCGAACTTTTTCTGTAATGGAAAGAGCCCATTAGATTTTGGTGAAAATCGGATAACCGGAAATGGCACTTTACTAGAAGCTCAAAATAGATTTTTTCTATAAATTTGCATTAATATTTTTTCTATATATTTTATGGATAAATTTATAAAATTATCTAAGTATAATTTAAATCCCAGAGCATACGCTTTAAATAAACAAAGCGCAGTTATTCAAATGTATGTAACTGACAGACTATCAAAGAACTAATCATTTCAAAATAATATTAGTAACGTTTGAAAAAGAAAAAATTTGATGTGGCCAGCAGATATTTTACCTGGTTGTACGCATAAAACGAAAAATATTTTTAAATACAAATACATATATTCACGTCTCACTACAAAATAATTCTCACATATATTTGCAAAATCTATGGGATATTTTAATATAAATTATGTACAATACATACATTTTGTTTATATTCAATATCCTGAAATTTTCTTTTCCTACTTTCCTTTTCTTTTTCTTTATATTCGTAATTTTTTCGCAAATTCCTCTTATATTCTTTTTTACGTATATTCTTTTACGTTGTTGACTTTTTTTTATTTTCATAATCTTCATAATAATGTACAAATATTTTTGACAGCGGCATACAAATATTTTTGACAATGACATTTCTGTGTCAATTACAAACATCTGAATTTCTTGCCTTGAAGTAGTTTGATTTGAGAATTTTTACATCAAATTATTTTATATGCATTTCTTCATCTCTAAAACTATAGAAGATATTATAATGAATTTATATTTATCGAATAAAGAATTTAACGTTCTTTAATATAAGTATTTACATAAATTTTCGATAAATAATATTTAGATGATTTTTTTCTTGTAACTACTACTTCCGGTTGTCCAATTGTTACCAAAACTTAATCAACTCTTCCCATTATTGTTAGATTGAGAAATTCGTAGTTAAAAATATCTTAAGTCTTATAGTATTTGAGATATCGGGAATCCAACATACACACACACACACACACACACACACACACACACACACACACACACACACACACGGGCATCATCGTAAAAATGTTATAATCGGATTCTAGGGACCTTAAAACGTGCTTATTCACTAAAATCTGGATATGCGATTTTTAGCATGAATACAATACCTATCTTAGCGAGAGGTAAAAAGTAAATAGAATAATAGAAAAGGAAATCAATACAGTTTCCAGCATAAATAAATATGTAGATATGTATTTAGGTTAATAAAAATTAACGATTCACAAAAATGTTTAAGCTAATCCTCATTTTTGGATTAGTGAATTCTATTCTATCCCGGTACCTAAAATTTAATCTTCATTTTAATATAGCTCCGGTGGCTCAATGGTTAGAGCATGTGAATGTAATTGGGATTTAATCCTGTTGAGGGGTTCAAAAAATGGTAGTTACTTGGATTAGATTAGACTTTATTTTTAGAGAATAAACTAATCCAAAAATAAGGATTAACTTAATCTTTTTTGTGACTCGGGCTGTAAATGGCGGGAGGTATTGTGCTGGCCACTCCAGATTTTTTATTTGGTAATCGTTTATGGACTATTTGAGAGAAAATACTTCAAATAAAAGATAGGTACAATTAATTTTTCTATAACTGCTATTTGAAGTGTTTATCTCTATATCTATTTCAGAATTATAGTCAGTTGAGTTTGAAACTAAATTACTTGCTTAAAAAAATTAATTGTGCACATCTTTTAATTAAAGTATGAACAATTGACAGAGAAAAAAACAATGCTATACAACTTCGTCTCAAAATGAACTGGAGTAATAAATAAGTTCGTCAAAGAAATTCTAGTGACGCGTCAATAATTGTTTAATAAGGAGGGATACACGAAAAAATTAAATTCGATATTAATAATTAATTTTTGTTACCTTTTTTGTGGGCAAATATAATTCCATTAAAAGTTTCTTTCGGAAGGCCAAACATAATCTTATTTATATCAATTTTATGTGTATTGTATGTGCAATAAAGTATATCATGAACATTAATTTCATAACATCTTGCTATCTTTAAATACAGTTCTTGAAGGTTCAAATACTTATCAATAAGTCCTATTGGACTTCCATGGGCAAGTTGACACAACTGAAATTCGTCTTTGAACCACATTTTACTAAACGTTCACTAACTTATCGGAAATGATAAAAACTTGATAGGGCGCGGATAAGAATAGCAAATATTGTCTAATTTTTATGTGAAAACTATGTGATAGATTTTCACACGAGTATAACGGTGACTAAAAGGACACTAACGTAATGAGCAGCTATCGGGGTTAAGAAAGCCTGTGAAGCGAAGTCAGCATACCGAGAAAAGATTAAAGAAATATTAGATTATACGCCTACGTAAGGTACATACTTGAAATGAAAGTAAATAATTTGTATTCTACTTAGTTCCGAAGATGAAAAATGAGAATGAGATTATTGTTGTTCTTAAAATAGATTTATAGACGGAAGATGTGAAACTGTACTAGAAAATATAATTAATTACTAAAACAAATGTATTTATAATGTATATTATATCTTGGTTATACAGGGTACATCAAAACTCCCTAGTTTTAAAAATGAATTTAAAAAATCTGGTGTGGCCAACACAATACCTCCCGCCATTTATAGCCCGAGTCACAAAAAAGATTAAGTTTTTTGGATTAGCGAATTTTATTTTAATTTTGATTGTTTATTTCTTAAAATATAGTCTAATCTAATCCAAGTAACTACCTTTTTTTAAACCCCTCAACAGGATTAAATCCCAGTTACAGAGTGGGTTTACATTCACACACATCCATGACTTTGTGCGATTCAAACCCAGAACCCCGAGGGCACTTATGACATGAGGCGTTGTTTTAACCATTGAGCTACCGGAACTATAATAAAATGTAGATTAAATTTTAAATACCGGGATAGAATAGATTCCACTAATCCCAAAATGAGGATTAGCTTAAATATTTTTGTGAATCGTTAATTTTTATTAATCTAAATACATACCTACATATTTATTTATGCTGGAAACAGTATTGAATTCCTTTTCTAGTGTTCATTTACTTTTTCCTTTTTAAAACGTTACAAATATTATTTTGAAATGATTAGTTCTTTTATAGTGATATTTACCTGTCAGCTATACATACATTTGAATAGCTGCGTTTTCTTTGTTTAAAGCATAGGCTCTGGGATTTAAATTGTAGATAATTTTATAAATTTATCCATAAAATATATAGAAAAAGTATTAATGCAAATCTATAGAAAATTTAATAATCTTTAATTTTTATAATAACATTAATATCGAAAAAATAACATTTAATAGCTATTTGTGTATTAAGAGCGCAAAATGGGACATTGTCGATTGGGAGGTCGAAATCGACAATGTCCATTTCCGCTCGAAACACACACAAGATTTTTTCTACAGTCGCCACAATGGGGTCCTCCACCATAACAAAAATTTGTTTCAAGTACATTAAACTAGTGCAGTGAAAAAGCGAATGACCTTTGGGAGCGCTCACGTTAAACTTTTGCAGGTGGTAGCATAACTGTTCGCGCTATTTATTTTATATTTAATTTTTAATTTATTGTTATTTTCCATTCTTCTTTACCTATTGCTTCAATGTAATCTAAGCATTCTATACTTTCGTTTTTGTAAATGCATGCCCTATTTTGTTTTCACAGCAGTGCGGCATTTTGTTTGGTTATGTAATATACCGACAGAGCAGTTGTATGTCCGATTGACTTGTGAAGGTGGTAAATGTGTAACTACAGTGCCATTAGTTCCTGACTAAACGTTTTCATTAAGAATGTAGACAAGTAACATTTCAACATTGTATAGTTAGAAATTTGGACAGCCATCGTTTTTTCGACTTTGTCGCACATGAGCAGCAAAGCGACATTTTGCGTTGACAAAAGAGAGCGCAAATGGCTACTTTGTATATAGACTGTAGAAAAAATTAATGATGCACGCGAGGCGAGACGAGACGAGAAATATAAAATATCGATCTCGTCTCGTTTTCACATCTGCAATCTCGATCTCGCTCTCATTCTCGCACATTTTTTTGTCTCGTCTCGTTCTCGCGCGAGAGTCTCGCTGTAAAAAAAAACGCATGCGTACTACGTATTTACCTCGGTATTTACGTATCAGTTGAACTACAAAAGACAAATTCACACCAATCGTTTCGTCTTCCGTGTATCTACAGGCGTATAACTATAATAAAGAGACGAAACACTAAATTCTTTCAATACGAACATCTGTTAATAGATACATTCTGTCATCAGTAAAACTAATTAAACATTAAAAAAAATATTTTTTGTAACTAAAAGTTTCTACACTTTATCATTAACTATATGCCACTATTTAAGTAAGATTTACTCATAAAAAAGCGCTACACTGGGAACCCGCTGGCAACCAATCACTCCGTGTTGGCTCCATCGACGCTTAATATAAGATCCTTTACTTTTCAGGGACAAGAATTTTATTAACCATAGTTTTAACTGGGATGAATTAGGGGCTGAAATGTTGGAGAAAAACTAGTTCTATTAGATGCAAAACCGATGTAGTCTTTATTTTGCATTTCCTCGCTCTGCGACCGATATCATTCGACTCTAGATAGACTCAAAAAAAATATAGTCAATTCATATAATTTTCACATTCACCTGTTCTATGCACGAATTACTGTTGACTCCACTCCCTGTACGGTGCATTTTTTATTGAATTTATGAATCAAAGCTATAAAGTTACAAATACTTTTTATTGCGAGAATCTCGCGAGATTTCTCGCTTCTCGCAGTTGTTATATCGATCTCGCTTCGAATTTTAAATTGCAATCTCGCTGTCGTTCTCGTCTTGCATAATGCAACAAGATGAGACGAGATGCGAGAGTACTCTCGCCCCGTTGTGCATCACTCGAAATTCAATTACTGAATATGGAATACCGAAAAATATAACAATACATATTATTATCGACGAAATCTATACTCCATTCTTCCGAATATCAGTTACATTGTTATAATACATTGTCCATTGTCAACCGCTGTACAATGGACAGTGGCAACATCAAATAACAAGCAACTCCACAGAATCCATATAAGGACAGCAGCGAAAAGAAACCAGTTTCTGTAGGAAAGAATGGTACGCAAATATAGGACAGTCAATAGTGCATTACATATGTAAAAATCCATACATCATACAGAATGCGATAATGAGAACATGCAGATATATTAGTTTATATCGCCATATTGTCATTGTAAAAATTCATAATGTTGCAATTCACAAACAGATGGTATATAATGGTATGGAATAGAGGTCATTATTGTGGGCGAATTTTATATCTAAATATCACATCCGTCTGGTATAATTAAACATACGCTTTCCGGTTACATGCGAGATAAAAGAATCACTTTGTCTTTTTAATCTCTTCATTATTCTGCTTAATTAAGACTCCAAATAAAATTAGAGTTGTCTAATAAAAAATAGAAAGTGAAATAGTTAAAAATGTACGCCTACATTAGATTCAATTTCGATTGGAAACCTAAACACTAAACAGTGACATTCTTCCATAACATAAATCTGTAATGGTATAGTACAGGGATGGCGAACCTTTGCGTATCAACGTGCCATTTTTCTAAAGAAATGTTTAATGAGGTCATAGACGTGCCATCAAATAATTTTGACTTTGTGATTATTAGGAAAATAATAATAATAAATACTATCAACTCAAAACTCTTTATTTACTACAAAAAAATAGGAACATTTTGCAATGTTTTAATTATACGCGTAATTTAAATTAAAGTAAAATTAGTGTGACTTCTGTTGTTGCAGATTAGATGACAAATAACATATGTTAGGCTTGTAAGATGTTACTTTTAGCAGAATGCATGTTGAACTGGAGTCATCTGTCAAACGGTTTCTAACCGAGTCTTTAATGTTATTCATCTCTGAAAATAATGACTCGCAGGCATATGTTGATGAAAATATTGTTAAAATAGCATGAGCCAGCTTCTTCAAACAATTAAATGTGTCTGGTAACGCATTCCATGTTTCCAAAATTTTGTTATTAGCATTTTCACTTATATTACTTGTCAATCTTTCTGTTTCAATTAATTCTAACTCTGCTGGTTTCAATAAATTTTTGAATCCATATTGAACTAGACTGGAAATCAATCAGCTGCATTTCAAATTCTTCAATTTCCAACCAATCGAATTGGGACAAATTCAGTTTATCAAATGACGTCACATCAGGGTACATAATAAACTTGAGTATTTCCGATAATTCTTTGAACTGAGAAAATCTCGCTGAAAATTCCTTGATTGAAGAACCAATCACAGAAATATATTCTTCAGTAACTTAGTGTTCGTCTGGTTTCTCATGTATTTCTAAATCGTTGATATATTTTTTCAAATCGCAGCCCGCGCACCACACCCGAATATTCTGAATCGTAGGGATCACTCGCGTTCGCTCGTCATATAATACCTACTTCACACTTTTTTTCGTAGAGCATCATAATGAATTTTGTGATCAGTGACGTGCCCAAAATATTGTGTCGCGTGCCATTGGTTCGCCATCCCTGGTATAGTATGCAACGAGTTTATATGATTTATTACTAATAGTCATTATACATAAGTTGCATACACTACTCTTCTGAAGGCCTTATCACACTACAATCATATCTCCGACTCTTTTTCGCTGACTTATTTTGTATGGCCAACTCGATCTATCACACTGCAATTTCGAACCAAAGCCGCTCCGTGGGTATTAGACGCCTTTATGCTATGTTACATTTTAGCGCCCCTTCCCCTCAGCATGTAAAATTTGCAAATTAAAGGCTAAACTATAATTATTGTTCTTCAAAAATGCTAGATTTAATATATTGATGAATTTTTTATAGATTCATTCTTGTAATCAATAGGTTATAATCTAAATCGTTTGTTGTAATCAACAATGTTACAACAGATTTCAGAATTGCTTATATGCATTCGATTCTTTGCAAAATGATAATAGGTATTTAAATATTGGATTCATTGTGGGATTCATTCTTGTAATCAATATTCTTGAGTTATAATCAATATATTCATTGTTGTAATCAACATTTTCATAGTTAGTATTTCAATATTGATACGATAATTATTTTACTTATAACTAGAGCTCTATTGCAAACAAATTAAAAAATATATTATTCACGTATTGTAAGTTTTACAGTAATTTTGTCTTTACGAATAAGAGCGTTTTATAAAAATTTGCTATTATTTACTTTACTGTTTCGAACAACCGTTTTCTCCGACTTTCAGTGAATTTTCATACTTGAAGTTGGTTATGATTTGGTGTCTTTAATGACAACATATTTCAAATTTGTTTAACATATTAAATTATTTTAAGTAAAATGAATGAAAACGATGGAAAAAATATTGCAATTGTGGGCAAGCATACTAATTTTATGTGCATCAAACAAAAAATATCAACTTCTGACATTTCTGCAGTTATATTTTACTTCGAAAAGTTACATTCCTGTACTTCAGAGACAGTTGCGCATGCGCAGTAGAGAAGTCAGCGATAAATAGTCAGAGGAAATGAAACCGATTCCATTTCATCTGACAACAGGATCCATGACTTTCTTGTAGCTATCACACTGAAGTAAGTCAGCGATATAAACCGAAGTCATGGATAATGGATGACAAGTCAGAGATACTACTTCTAATGTGATAAGGCCTTAAGACTACCTTTTCATAATATATATTTTTTTAAATAAATCAATAATAATCTACATCGAAATGAAAATCTGTAATGAAAAATTGATTACAACAATAATGACTCACATTGAGTTCAGCGAAAACAATTCCATTACGTTAAGTATTGTTTATACTTTCATATTTATTTTTAAAATATATTTTTTTTGTCAATAAACATACACAACACCTTTTCCTTATTACAACAATAATATTATTGATTACAACAATTGAAAATGTTGCAATTGTTGTCATTTGTGTTCCATTTCTCATTGTGTGATTCATACATGTTTAAATATGTCACTACACTTTTTTTATACACTAAAAATAGTATATACAATAACTCTTATCTTGAAATATAAACTTATAACAAAAGAAATTTATTTAATTTTGCACACACTCGTATTATGTCATATGTATCATGAACTTAAATACTATTCTATAATTAGAATAATAACAATCAAGCATAAGATTTCTTGGAAATGCAATCATCGTTATTGTTAATTACAGTGCCAGTATTCTAAGCTAAGTATGTAGTCATAATTAATAATTGAAAACGAACGTAAAACGTGGGCGACTCGTTTTACATTTAAATTTTCTATTTGAAACTAACTATTTATCATTTATGCATGACATTCATTATATTATTATACAACACGTTTATTGTTATTATTTTTATTATTATTATCCCGACCGACGCCAAATATTTCTAATTTTAAATGGCACAAAATTGACCCCTGTGGTGCACTCTCCACGCCAGCAATGAGTGCCCGTGAGGTGACGCCTGGTAAGCGCCCGCACGGTACAAATATTTCATCATTACCGATATCTGTACAAAAGCAGATTGGCAAACCCAGCAATGGGTAATAAGCCGTGATGATATATATTTTTTTTTTTATAATTATAATTGTTACAATTTTCTAAAAATACATTTAGATTAAGAAGAATTGGTCAATTAAATTCAAAGATATTCAAATATTATTTAAATAGCTAGATTTTGTAACGGCGAGTCAATTTATATTGTAATCCCTTATAACACGATATTAGTGTTATTTTGAATTCACGAGTTATGACCCCCCAAAAATGCATGTTTACATTCAAAATAAATTTTGAAAATGTGAAAAGAAGCTAATGCCAATGTTATTCTTATGTAAACTTTGAAAATTAATTATAAAAAAACTATGCAATATTTTGGATATTTAGGGATCGTGCTAGAAATGGCATATCGAGATTTTGGTAAATGACCACGTTTTAAGGTCCCTAGAATCAATTTTAATATTTTCACGATGATGTCTGTGTGTATGTATGGGTGGATCTCCCGCTCTAACTCAAATACTATTGTCAGTGGCGTCGATAGACCATTTCTATGAGGAGGCTTGCGCCCTCCCTGTTTAATTTTGCGCCCCCTTTCCGTGTTATTATTTAAATAAACTATTAAAAATCAATCTGATTTTTTTACTATTTTATTATGCACTTATTTATCTGCAATAAGCAGCGAGACGATTATGTACCTACGACTTTAGCCGAAGAGGAAAGGTTACCGCTGCTCTAAAATATGAAGCGAAAATTCAAATAAATTATTCCTGTATTAGAACTATTAACGCATTAAAAAATTCAACACACGACAAGCATCCTTCCGATACTAACCAGCATTTTAAAATAAAAATTATTGAAATCTATTAATACTGGACTTTTCTCGTTTTGCCACTAAAATCAAAGTCAAATACTAGTAGATTTCAATATTTTTTTTTAATTCAGGTTAATATCGGAAGTATGCGTGTCGTGTGTTGAGTTTTTTAAAATGTTAATAGTTAGAAACAATTAATTGAATTTTCGCTTCATATTTTAGTACAGGGGTAACATTTAGTCTTAAGAAAGGTACTATAAGAAATCAAAATGATGCACCATTCAGGCTATAAAAGAGACGAAATTATTTAAGTCTATTCCATTGCAAGGACATAATGAAACAAAAAATTCAACAAATAAGGCCAATTTTACGGACTCTAGTTATTAAAAAATTTGATCCTTTTCTCCAGAATTACAATGTACCTCAACATGCATATTATTGTTCACTACGTCACAAAATCATGTATAGAAAGTAGTGCAAAATGTATAATACGCAAAATAACTCCGGAAATTAATAATTGTAATTATTTTGCAATAACAGTAGATGATCCTCGGGACATCACTGCAGAAGAAGTGCTAAGTATTTGTGTTCGCTTCATTACATCTGAAAATCTTCCAAAAGAAATATTTTTATGTTTTAAACATGACTATTTCACTCATAAATATATAAACCAATCCAAATTCAGGATGCTACCTAGTTACCAAATTTCATTTCAACAAAACAGCGTCAAAAAAGTTTTTTCGCACCCTTTAAGCCAATAAGATATCGTATTTTTACAAGTAAGTGAGTTTTGATAAGCGAATTTTTTTTGACGTTTTAGATACATATTGTTGTTGTTGATGTTATTAGGATGTCGCAGAACACCAACACAATACAGGACATAACATCTTTTTTGAAAATTCCCACATTTTAGCTTCTGTCCCTGAGTTTTACAGACGTAAATACAGGGAAACTAGAAATATGGAAACATCCTAATAACATCAATCGGGATGATGGCTATTTCTTGAGCCACATGTGGAAACCGGTAATACTCGGAACACGACACGACCAATCTACCATTACGAACTCAATTCCCATTGGTCCTCATTAGCTTTGCTCATCTACCGTATCTTTAGATTAGTATATAACTGTCTTCTCGGCCTTCCTTCGTCACTTGGTTTATTTGGCCTCTAGCGTGGTTTACACGTGGCATAATCTTGTAAACTGAGTCTCCCCCTCTTGTTGCTTAAACTCGGCCTCTAGCGTGGTTGTCACGTCGAGTAACCTTGTTTAAGACAGTACTATAACCCTTGCTCCTGAAGATGCACCGTACGACTGCGGGCGAAACGTTAAGCTCTGACTCAAAATATGACACAGTCCATTCCCGGAAAACGAATATTTCTCATGACTCAGACTGTGGAAGCCTACGCAATTATTTTATAACTATGTATATTTAAATTAATAAAAATTAAATAGCGGGAGGTTTGGTGTTGGCCACAACAGATTTTTATATATAAAATTATTAATCTGTCAATTGCAATTAAGTGTAGTTAAAACTTTTTAGTGAAAATATGAAATTAGTATAATTAGTTTGGGATTATTCAAGTTACTTAGTTTGAAAGCATTCCAAAAGAAGATTGTTTGGGAACTTTTAAAAAGTAAAGTATATTATTGTTGAAAGGAATTACTTTCGAAATACATATTTAAAAATTCTAAACATTATTAGCTGTGTGTTTGATCACAATAGTTCTAGCGTGACCGTAGTATATCGTTATTACCGATGCTGCGAATAAATGCAGATTGGCACACCCACAAATGGGTAATACACAAAGAAAATCTCATTTTCCATTTTAAATTCAATATACCGGGTGGAACATCATACCTGTGTACATAGGCGATTCATATGAGAAAAACAGTTTTTTCGTGCGCATTGCTCCCCAAATTATTTTAGACAAAAATGCTTCAAATAAATGTTGTAGAGCATAAAATTCTGCATCTAAATCAATAAACAGAATTACTTTTACATGCTTTGTGACGACACAAATTAAATAAGAAAATATTGAAAATTACGTTGAAAATATCAAATAGCCATGGAATTGAAAGAAAAATAGAAACAAATAAATGTCTGACGTTTGACAGATAAATAACTAATTTGACGGTAAAATATCAAAATGAATTCAGTTTATTCTAACGAAGAAAGGGTTTTTATAATAAAAACTTTTTATAGTGGAAATTGTTTACGTATAGTTAGAGATTTATTCGCCGTGAAATTTCCAAATAGGCCAATTCCAAGCGCTACAACAATACGCGCGTATGTTCAAAAATTTGAATCCACGGCAAGTGTTGCGGCGGAAAATAGTACAGGTAAATTTAAATTTGAATATTTTTTAAGAGATTTACAAACAAATCATATCTTTATTTATAGGAAATAAAAATAATCGCATTAATTTAGAAAACGAACAAAGAGTTCTGGAATTAATAAATTTTAATCGAAATTCATTCTACAATAGACTTGGTTATTGCTTGGCTGAAAACGGAGGATTATTCGAATATTTGTTATAATAATAAATTGTAGTGATTATTTTATTCAGAGAATTACTGTTTGAAATTTGAATTGTAGTAGATAGGTCTTAATGTTTACATGAATTATTTCCAATTTAAAAAGATTTTCAATAAAAATCCTATAAAAAATAAATATTTCATTGAAATGTACAATTGTCGTAATAATAGGTATGGAGATTTTTGTATGAATTTAATTTACCTATTTATTTGTTTCTATTTTTGTTTCAATTCCATGGCTATTTGATATTTTCAACGTAATTTTCAATATTTTCTTATTTAATTTGTGTCGTTACAAAGCATGTAAAAGTAATTCTGTTTATTGATTTAGATGCAGAATTTTATGCTCTACAACATTTATTTGAAGCATTTTTGTCTAAAATAATTTGGGGAGCAATGGGCACGAAAAAACTGTTTTTCTCATATGAATCGCCTATGTACACAGGTATGATGTTCCACCCGGTATAAATATTTATAATTATTATGTAATAAAAGTAGAGATAATGGATCCCATTAACGAAGTATAGTATAATATTTAGTTCATTAATTAAAATGTCTCGTATAGCGTGCACTGGTGTACATATATTTTTAATTTATATTCCGCCTGATTTACGCTGGTCAAGGGTCAAATAGATCACGGCCGTTTCGAGAGCAGTTCGTTAAAGATTTAGAACATTAACACTATCAATTTTATGTGCTCTGGTTTCTTTCATTGCATCACTAAGCGATGTAGATGAGTTAACGAACTATACATGTCTGCATTCTGGCCTGATGAAACGAATAGAAAAACCAGCAGGCCGATCTATGTTGAACACATGTAGCGATGTGTTTGTAAATATCATCGTTTGTTTGTGTACCATATGCTAGATGTAGTTCCTCATCATACATGTTATATTTATATGCTATGATTTAAGCAAAATGTAAATAATTGCGTAAATTTCGCATTAATGCAATAAACATTTATGGAGGACAGTGAACACACGAAAGTTTATTTCAAATAAATATAAAACATTTTTAGTTTAAATCATTGTATGAACTAATGCAATATTTTAAAAATTTAAATAATTATGGTGCTTTTATTGTAAATCTGTTCTTTAAATTCTTGTTTAATGAAGTGTAACTTACTGTGGTATGGATGAGTTAACAATGTGGTCCTATATTAATTTTTTAATTTTTTTCTGTATGTGCAGTATGATCTAAAATTTTAGTGCAAACTCGACTTAGAAATTTTACGTAATAAGCGAAATATGAGTTTTTAAAGTTCAGAATTTGACGTATGACCTATAGCTGGTCCTCATCAGTGGTCGACAAATTGTTAGTTCTAGAGGGTTCAAATTTTTCATATATATATATATATATATATATATATATATATATATATATATATATATATATATATATATATATATATAAACTAGTGGTGGGAACCGGTTCCGGTTCCAAAATTACCCAGGTACCCGGTTATTTCAATGTGTAATTACCCGGTTCTCGGTTCCGAGTCCGAAACTACCCGGTTCTCGGTTCTGGAACCGAAACTATCTGGTTCTGGAATCGAAACTACCCGGTTCTCGGTCCTAGAACCGAAACTACCCGGTTCTCGGTCCTAGAACCGAAACTACCCGGTTCTCGGTTCTGGAATCGAATCTCATCGGTTCTAGAATCGAATCTCATCGGTTCTCGAATCGAATCTCAACGGTTCTCGGTTCTGGAACCGAAATGTATCGGTTCCCGGTTCTGGGACCGAAAAATGGTGAATCTCGATTATGAAGCTAATAATATATACATTATTACAATCCGTGAATTAGATTTACTATGAATCAATATGTTATGATGAATAAGTTAATTATTTTGAAAGATAATTTTTTAAAATTATTAAATAGGAACAGGTAAACAATTTAGGAAAGTTGGTATTAGACATTCTTATAAACTGATATAATGCAATTCTCTGAAGAACACATGCAAAAACCATGTACTTTTTCCCAGACTACACGACCGGTGTCTTTGTTTAAATTTCTATAGGATTTGTGCTTTGTAGCCCCTTTCGGTTTCTTTTAATCTTAAAGTTAATTCAATTGGGCATTTTTAAATAACCAATTTTTTTTACAAATTTTCTCTTCGAAATTTATTAAATGGTGTTATGAAATTCAGATAATAAGAAATATTCATTTATATTACATAACTGAGAGATCAAAATGTAAAGATTAGAACAGAATGTAGGTATAAGTAGGTATAAGTGAAATTCTTGGAAATATCTATTGCTTTATCCCTTAAATTTTATGGCCGCTATTGTCATTACGTAGGTACCGTTATTTGAAAATATAACTCAAGGTCAAGATATTGAAATAAACCATATAGAATGAAAATTGAAAATATAATATGTAACTGAAATTTGCAGTTATTTAGTATATTATGTGGTTACATTTTTAGCATCCTCTTGCCTTTGGTGTAATAATATTAACACATCATTACAGATATTTTCAATTAAATTACATATAATTTTTTTAAATATTGTTCAATAATATTTCTCAGAAAATATGTTTATTTCTCAAGAATGACGAGGCTAATTTAAAATTATAATTGATTATTCCATAACTCGGATCCGCCCGGAACTGGAACCGAAGATCAATTCCACTACTCGGAACCGAAGATCGGTTCCACTACGCAGAACCGGAACCGAATATCGGTTCCACTATTCGGAACCGAAGATCGGTTCTAGGAACCGGGTACCCGGGACGATGACGTCCTGGGCATATTCTAAGTCCATTGATGAATTCATGGTAAAAGGCGAAGTAGGCGCGCGAGTTTCGCTTTTAAAATCAGGCAACCAATCAAATTGCAAAGACATGATACATAATCCTAATTATTAATCGAATATTTAAACAAAATTCTTTCACTAATACTTATTAATTTACGTATATTTTCGCATTCTTAGCTAAGATGGTTAAATTTTGACTATGGTTTTGTATCCCATTACTCGAAGTAAAAATAAAGTCAAACAACATTTATTCTTACAAAACCGACGTTTCGGTGCACACTTGTACCTTCCTCAGGGTGTATAACATTAATATTCCGTTTTTATTTTTTATAATCTTTTCTATAATAATAAATCTCACGTCATGTAACATGTGACTAACATTTAAAAAAAGAAACGTTTCTTGAAAGTGTGTCTTTCATTTTTTGTTCATTCTGTAGGGATTAAATTTCAAAACCATTCCGTCATACAACCGACTTATTTTTTTAAGTTTTATACATCATAAATAATATAAATGTTTACAAATAAAATCAACAGATCTATTGATACAATGCCACTAGCCAGAAATAGAATCTATTACAATTCTGATAACCTTTGAAATATGTAAAGAATTTCACATATCTTCACGTACTTTTCGAGAATAATTCCACAAATCTGAAAATAATGTGCGTGGCAAATAAATTTTGAGATATGTACAACTTGACACATATTCCTTAAGTAATAAAAGCTGTATTTTTAGATGACCATGAAATGTATTGTCACAAAGCATTGCAAATGCAGTAAATTTGTTTTATGGCGTGTAACAGCTGCAAAAATACACGAACACGTCATTCGCTTCCAGTTTCATCACTGGAGATGAAGTCAAGAATCAAGATTAAGAATAAGATTTGATGAAATTTTATATGGGTTTATCGTGTAGCTTTTACTTGGAATGGTTACATAGTGGAATATCAAAGAGGTTGTTATCTTCTTTTTCCATGTAAATATTTATATTTCTTATGTCATCTGCGGTTAATTTTCACTCGTATGTTTTTTTTTGCAAAATGTACCATTTTTTAAATTTCCGGTAAACAGATGAAGTAATAGAAATGTATGTATATAGAATTCAAAGAATACAGGATTGCGATTTGGACAGCCTGCGTTCAATTCTGACCGACGCCAAATTTTAATTTTGATAATTATTTGGTAAACTGAATATGTATAATTATTATTACAAATAAAGTAATAAATGTAAATGAAGTCATATATTTTACCATTATTACTTCAAAATATCGAGAAAAAATAATAAATAAAATATATATTATAGCAACATGAACAAAATAATAATATAAAAACTTAATATTTTCAATATTACGAGGGCTGTTCTCTTTCCGCTAAGCCTAGTAAAGTAATACACAATTTACTTGTAAAACACATTTATAATTTTTCAAGGCATTCCCCTCCACAATCAATACATTTTTGCATCCGTGAAAACCAATCTCCAAAGCATTTTCTCTAATCTTCCCGCGTTTGTTTCTTTATTTCATTTTTAAATGCGTCAACAGCTTATTCGGCCGATGTAAAACGTAAACCTCGTAACTTATCCTTCACACGTGGAAATAAAAATAAATCATTATGTGCCAGGTCTGGACTATACGGCGAATGATCCATTATTTCAATGTTTTGGGCATTCAAATAATCATTCATTCGAGCAGCAGTGTGCGACTGAGCGTTATCTTGATGCAAGATAATCCTTCCCCGTTGACGTTTTCGTGAACATTTTGGAGAACTTGAGGCAAACAAACGGTAGTGTACCATTCAACATTAACAGTACGACGATCCTCCAGTGATACAGTGCAAACATGTCCAATAATTCCAAAAAATATGGCGACCATCTTTTTGTTTCGGCAAATAATTTTTGTTGGAGCCTACTCATTCTCAAAGACTGTTGCTTTTTTTTTTCGAGATCATAGCAGTATACTTATGTTTCGTCACCTCTAATGAAGTTGTACATCAAATGAAACGATCCATTGTCAAAGCGATCTAGTGTAGATTTGCACAATCTCAAACGGTTGTTTTTTTGTCGAGTCAAATAATGGGGAATCCAACGAGAACAAAGCTTTCGTACCATCAAATGTTGGTCTAAAATGGTTTCAATTGCTTTCACACCAATCTTTAAAGTTACTTGAATATTCCTGACAGTAACATGCCGGTCCTCTTTAATCAAATTCTGAACAAGACCAATATTCTTTTCGGTAACTGCCGTTTTTGGCTTATGAGCTCGAAAACTGTCATTTAAGGAAAGTCGGCCACGCTGAAATTTATTGTACCACCGCTTTGCGGTACCTAAGGAACACGGCTTGTCACCAAACACTCGATGGATTTCCTTAAAATATTCTTGGTGGCTTCATCCACGCTTGAAATTGTAAAAAATCTCAGCTCAATGATGCACTTTGCTCAATTCAATGATTTCTTGGGGAAAGGATTACTTAAAAATTATGTATTTAAACAACATTCAGTTATATTTAACAACCGTTAATATAATTAGCCTTGTAAACAACTAGATTAAAATGTCAAACAAAATTTGTTTCTAAATATCATAGCCTGCTATAGACAGGCTCAGTGGAAACAGAACAGCCCTCGTATTAATATATTAGGGGGTGCCGTGGCACCCATGGCACCCACCGTGCGTACGCCTATGTGGACCACACAAATTTAATCCAATTTACAAAACTGTCCCAAATTATATTTTTTATCTCCTTTCCTAAATTCGGCTGACCCTATTTCGCAATTGTACCAGCGATAAGGAAGTAGCTTTATCGGATGATGATATATTTTTTAGTGAACCATGACACTAGGCGGTAATGTCATCGACGCTAAATACTGATGGGATAAACAATCTCATGAAGAGGACAAGTGGACCGCAGTGTGAAATTAGTTCAACAAGCAGGCATGTATGGATATACGAGTGCGCGTGTCTCAAATGCTGTCATTGCGAACGCCTTCAGCCTTCTGGAGATTACATCACTTCACTGTTGAATTACTCACTTGTCATTCGTTATATTTTGCATTTTTATATTTTCTTAGAAGTTATTTGAAATTTCATTCATTATAAAATAATATTGTACAATACGGAATAAAAATCTGTGGAGGATCCGCACACACAGACATCATCGCAGTGGCGTCGATAGACCATTTCTGAGGGGGCTTGCGTCCTCCCTGTTCAATTTTGCGCCCCCTTTCCGTGTTTTTATTTAAATAAATTATTAAAAATCAATCTGATTTTTTACTATTTTATTATGCACTTATTTATCTGCAATAAGCAGCGAGACGATTATGTACCTACGACTTTAGCCGAAGAGGAAAAGTTACCGCTGCTATAAAATATGAAGCGAAAATTCAAATAAATTATTCCTGTATTAGAACTATTAACGCATTAAAAACTTCAACACACGACAAGCATCCTTCCGATACTAACCTGCAATTTAAAATAAAAATTATTGAAATCTATTAATACTGGACTTTTCTCGTTTTGCCATTAAAATCATAGTCAAATACTAATAGATTTCAATATTTTTTTTTTTAATTCAGGTTAATATCGGAAGTATGCGTATCGTGTGTTGAGTTTTTTAAAATGTTAATAATTCGAAACAATTAATTGAATTTTCGCTTCATATTTTAATACAGGGGTAACCTTTCCTCTTAAGAAAGATACTATAAGAAATCAAAATGATGCACTATTCAGGTTACAAAAGAGACGAAATTATGTAAGGCTATCCCACTGCAAGGACATAATGAAACAAAAAATTTATCAAATAAGGCCAATTTTATAGACTCAAGTTATTAAAAAATTTGATCATTTCTCCAGAATTACAATGTACCTCAAAATGCACATTATTGTCCACTACGTCACAAAATTATGTTATAGAGAGTAGTGCAAAATGTATAATACGCAAAATAACTCCGGAAATTAATAATTGTAATTATTTTGCAATAATTGTAGATGATCCTCGGGATATCACTGCAGAAGAACAGATAAGTATTTGTGATCGCTTCATTACATCTGAAAATCTTCCAAAAGAAATATTTTTATGTTTTAAACATGAAAAAATTTAAATGCAGAATCAGACTGTCAAAAATTATTTCGCTCTAAAGGTGCGCCCTGTTGCGCCCTCCCTGTTAAAAGTACCTAGTGACGCCCCTGCATCATCGGTTATACCGGAAGTTCCACAATTCAAATTTTTACACACTTCACTCACAAATATTGCACTGATTAAATCATGTCCTACAAGCATGAAAAATGGTGTATCAAATTTTTCAAACACGCTGTATACATCTAATAATTAACCGAGCAAAATTACTTATTGATTGATGATTTGCACACCCAAAAATGGGTAATAAGCCCAGTCTCATAATAATTCAGCTAGTTAATATTTTCAACAAATAGAAAACCTCCTCATTGGGGAGAAATTGACATATTTCTTTGGACTAAACTGACAAAAAAAGAAGTATTCCGCCATTAAAAATTGAGTTACACGTTTTGCCATAGTTAATACCAATAAATGCGATTTGAAAATGTTTCTGGACACTGGACAGTTTAAATTCAGTTTTCCCATCAATTAAATTTACAATCGAAAAAGAAACCAATGAACAGTTACCTTTTTTGGACGTACTGGTTATTAGAAACAGGAACAAATTAGATTTTGATATCTATAGAAAATCCACGAACACTAATAGATTTATAACGGCTGACTCAAATCATTTTTGGCAACATAAATTAGCTTCGTTTAATTTCTTAATAAACAGATTAACTGAATTTCCTTTAAACAAAAAACGATTTAAAACTGAACTAAACTATATTAAAGAAATAGCTAAGTATAACGGCTTCCCGGTTAAAACTATCGAGAAATTAGTTCATAAATATAAAAATCGCCTATCCATTTCTAATTTTACAACGTTAATGCCATCTAATATTCCGAAAACTCATCATCAGTGGTATAATAAGTGAAAGTTAAACAGAGTAGTCAAGATTACTCAACATGTCAACCATGCCAGAGGTCCTAACAACTCTGAAAAACAAGAGAGAGAACTGGGATTATATATGAGATGGGAGTCACAGGTGAATGATTACCTATAAACTAAGATAATTTTCGTCCAATAATGAGTCATTAAAATTTTAATAATCACAAAGTTAACAATTCTAATATTAAACTTTTAATACATATTAAGAACGATAGATATTTAGATGCATACGAGAGTTTAATAATAAATAAATATAAAAATAATTTGATGAACGCAGATATCGGTCCCATACCAAACTCAAAACTTTTCAATTTATTACAAAGTTAAATTTTATTGGACGATTTAAAATTTAATGACTCATTATTGGACGAAAATTATCTTAGTTTATAGGTAATCATTCACCTGTGTCCCATCTCTATATAATCCCAGTTCTCTCCCTTGTTTTTCAGAGTTGTTAGGACCTCTGGCATGGTTGACATGTTGAGTAATCTTGACTTCTCTGTTTAACTTTCACTTGTTGTATTACTGATGATGAGAACTTAGTTCTCGAAATACGTATATAGTTTTTGTTAAAATTAATTTTAAGGTTAAGGGGTAATTATAATAGTTTTAGTTAAATTTAACCTTAGACTCCATCTATTATTAATTTTTATACATTTCTTAATGATATCGCGTTTCATTGTAAACAATAGATTAAATAATAAATAAAAATATATCATTACGGCATATTACCCATTGTTGGGTGTGCCAATCTGCTGTGTCCGCAAATATCGGTAATAATTATGGTGACATATTCGTACCATGTGGGCGTTTATCAGGCGTCCCTCACAGTACATCACAGGGATCACTTTTGGGACCATTCAAATTCTCGACCAGAGATGAGATTAAATTAAATAACTGAGAGAAAAAATATCAGGCATTAAATTTGGTAATTTTATACGAAAAAATATAATAACTAGATGTAGGCGAATTCTTTCGGCGCAGGGCTCCTATTTGGCATTGAATCCATCCATAATCCTTGCACATCGTCTTTTAAAATATTGTCCTATCATCCCATGTGTTGAATGTTGCAATGCAGGTTTTGCTAGTTTTATTATAAGCACAATGGATTTTTATGAAATTATTTATTGACCCAAAAATAAAGGATCTTGTTAGAAGATACATCTGATCTAAAAGTTTTATAATTTGTTAAAAATGTAAACCGACCCTGGGTTCGTATATAATTCAAAAGTTATCAATAGATGGCAGGAGCCATCCCGTTCGCAATTGAAAATATTGAAAAATATAATTTTTAAAAAATACTGATTTCTTGCATGTTCCGTCGTATAACTTGCGAACTTGTGCAAACCAAATACCTATTTTTAGAACAGCCTGACAATGTTTGAAGTCAAGTAAATTCGTTTTATTATCTTTGGAAAAGATTTTTAAAGAATTTATCAGTGAGCGAACGAGATTTATCGGGAATTTTATTTTATTTATTAATATAAAATATAAATAATATTAATGTTTTAGTTTGATATTGGCCATTAGATGGCTTCACAGGTCTCATTTTAGATAAGTGTGAACTTCACGTATGGAAAAATCTAATTATTATTAGAGATTTATTTATTATTATTCTTTAAAAACACTATAAATATATTAGCAATATAAAATAGTTGTATTTAACAGATATACCTACTTAATTTATGAAGATTTCAATGATTGTAAAACATCCTTCATATTATAATAACCAGTATAATTTATCTTTCTAGGACAAATTATTTTTGATGAATGTAGTAGCATCCTACTGTACCTAATTTCTAAATACATCCTAATTGCTCAAATCTACAAAAGTAGATTCTTAATGACCATACCCAAATTGGTTTGACATGATATATTATTTATCGAGAAACAGAAAGTTGAATTGAAAATATAAATGCGGCACAATATATGTAGGAAGAAATGAATTTGTCCTTCGGTTGAAAAAAGATCATAAATTGAATATTTTATTCAGTAAACTATTTGGAGATTTCCATATATTTTTGCAATTTATTATTGTTTTTATATTCTTTCCTACAATTTATTTGTAAGTATGAATTATTTAGAATAAGACGCAAGGTTTAAAATTATATTTTTAACAATAATTACACACAACCATTCTTTCTTCTCATACTAATTACAGGGGACTTAAAACACTGTCTAATTATCTTCAAGCTGTCTTAATTATAGGGGATTACAGATTACAGCTACATCGAATTAAGAGAAATTAGTAAAACATAGTGAAAGTATATGCTAAATAATGAATAATAATAAAAATATGTAATGGGGTATTCTACCGATGTTGTTTTATATTTTTTCTGGTATAAAATTCAAAAAATATTGATAAAAATGCGATGTAAAATTCGAATTAGTAAACGAGATACGAATATCTAAAATTATTTGTGACGGCATAACCTGAGTTCGTTATGCTTCTCAAAGAGTTAATAGGGCTGTTGCTAGAATTTTTATATGACTTCTAAGTACTAAATTTTAAAAGATATTGTTCTTTAAAGAGCCTGAAATTTAAAAATATCACGAAATATCCATTAGATATTTTACAATTAATTATTGAAATTTGTGTAATATATTGAAAAAATCACGTGATCTGAAACAGAATGTGACGTCAGAGCATATACAGTTTAACATGTGACAAACTATCGCCTACTTTTATTTATATAAATAACAAAACTGTTATCCTATTGGTCATGAATGACGTACTGTATGTGCTCCGACGGCACAGGAGTGGGGGTGTTGTTTTTCATGACTATTTCTGGTACCAATTTTTTTATTTAATTATTTACGAAAATAACAATAAATGAATATTATTTTTTATATTACTATGAAATAATATTGCATAAATTATCATTTAAAATACTTTTTGAAAAATGTGAAACCGGCTCATTCTAGTGGTATCTGATTCGTCCGCAATCGGTATATATTTTTATTAAATCTTCTTTCACTTGTTAAATGAATGAGTAATGAATGCAGAAATAAAGAAAAATGATTAAAATAAATAAAATAATTAAAATAAATATTATTTGAATCTATTACATGAAACATTTTTAGTTCTTAATTTGAATTCAAACAAAAAAAAAAAAAAAAAAATAGGATAATGGGGGAGTTTTCGAATTTTTGATTTTTTTATATTAAAATATTTTTAAAACTAAAGCGTTTTTACTTTTATATTTTGTAAAATTTAAAAAAATACCGCAGAAAAAAAAATTGTTAAACTTTTGCAATATTTTCTGTCCACCATTATGGCGTACATAACATCAACTTAGTGAGAATTTATTTACGACATACGTGCCCAAAACGTGCTTCAATGAAAGAGACAGAAGCAAAATATGGCCAGCTGTTTATGTTTACATTTGACACTACTTGACAATTTAATTTCTGTTTATCGTATTTTCTAGGTTTTACGTTTACATATTTAAAAGTTATTATTATTTATTTGAATAAATATATATTAAAATGTACCATCAAGGAAAAGAAACAACTTTTAATTTAATAAATGAAGTAAATTGAAAGTTTAAGTTAATGTTTTCATTCTACTAGCGCTCGTAGCGGACATTAATTTTATTTCAAATGACGGATTAATAACCGTTTAAAAAAATGATAGTGCAAGTTTTGTTTTCCGCGACCTACCTGATTTTCTAATTTTCATTCATTTCGTGTAATATTTTAATTTGTAATTAAATGTATAGATTTTAAAATTAATTTTGTTATTGTTTTTTATCCAGGTTGAAGATGAAAGCCCGTTCTGTGGCAATTGCCATTGTTCTGGCTTTGGCCATTTGCAGTGTCTTAGCCGAAGAGAAACCAGTAAGTCTACACTACAATCACAGAACATTTTACAGCCGTTTGCAATCTATACTCTCGATATTGTATGCGCATTTAGAGTAGGAATTAATATCTGTAAAATTGCTTGCGCAGTGATATAAGATTTATTATTATTCAAAAGAAATATTGATGAAATATATATGCTCTAAGTTTATTGCCTATATATCGATTTGCACTTTGACTTTTCAATTATAAATAATATTAACGCATGAACTTAACCCTTTGGATTCATATACAATAAATTGCTGATAGTCAGAAAAATTGACTCTATCGGGCCTAGCAATAAAACTATAAATATTGTAATTATGACTAGGTCAATGACCTCCCAAATATATCAAAGAAAATAAATAGCGAACGAATAAAAATAATAAAATATTTTGAATTGAATAATTTTTAATATGTCCATCATATCGATAGCGTTGCTTGCACACGACATCACTATGTTGAGATTGAAAGCAAGACAGCGAATGGCAGGAATGCGCACGCTGCTTGGGTTACATCAAAGTTGTGACCACGTTGTGTGATATGCTGCATAACGTACAAGCCCACGAGTCAGACAAAGATAAACATACTGTAATTGCTTGCGTTAGAAGAAGATAACCACCACTCTATTAGCTGACATACGGTCAATGACCAAGGCATCAGTCAGTAGTGGTTAGTGGATAGTGACAGCGTATGTTCGCTTGTGTATTTGATCGTGACAGTTCAATTAATTAATAAACTAAAAAACAATAATGCATTAAATTATGAAAAATATTTGGAATTAAAGACAAAAGGTCGTCCCTAAAGCCATATCTGAAATTAAAACAGACTACGACGGATGGACGTAGGGAATCATTGTTTATAACCTATAAATTTGGAAATTGTATATTTGGTGTTTGAAACAAATGAAAATAGACAATATATATATATATATATATATACCTTTATGAGAAATATTCGTTTTCCGGGAATGGACTGTGTCATATTTTGAGTCAGAGCTCAACGTTTCGCCCGCAGTCGTATGGGGCATCTTCAGGAGCAAGGGGGATAGTACTGTCTTAAACAAGGTTACCCGAAGTGTCAACCACGCTAGAGGCCGAGTTTAAGCAACAAGAGGGGGAGAGACTCAGTTTACAAGGTTACCCGACGTGTAAACCACGCTAGAGGCCAAATAAACCAAGTGACGAAAGGAAGGCCGAGAAGACAGTTATATACTAATCTAAAAAAGATAAACGCGAACTCTTGTCGTCACCCGGTGTTTATAGTATTCCTTGTTCTTGCGGCACAGTATACATAGGTGAAACAGGAAGGAGTGTTCACACTAGATTGTCAGAACACAAACGCTGTCTGCGTAATGGTATGGTATTAACATCTGCGGTCGCAGAACACCAACACAACACAGGGCATAACATCTTATTTGAAAATTCCCGCATTTTAGCTCCTGTCCCTGAGTTTTACAGACGTAAATATAGGGAAACTTTAGAAATATGGAAACATCCTAATAACATCAATCGGGATGATGGCTATTTTTTGAGCCACATGTGGAAACCGGTGATTCTCGGAACACGACACGCCCAATCTACCATTACGAACTCGATTCCCATTGGTCCTCATTACCTTTGCTCATCACCGTATCTTTAGATTAGTATATAACTGTTTTCTCGGCCTTCCTTTCGTCACTTGGTTTATTTGGCCTCTAGCGTGGTTTACACGTCGGTTAACCTTGTAAACTGAATCTCTCCCCCTCTTGTTGCTTAAACTCGGCCTCTAGCGTGGTTGACACGTCGGGTAACCTTGTTTAAGACAGTACTATCCCCCCTTGCTCCTGAAGATGCCCCATACGTCTGCGGGCGAAACGTTAAGCTCTGACTCAGTCCATTCCCGGAAAACGAATATTTCTCATGACTCAGACTGTGGAAGCCTACGCAATTATTTTATATAACTTTATGTTGTAACTTGAGAACCACGGGTTTAAAAAAAAATCTTCTCTAATCGAATGCCCCCCTTTGTCTTCTATAAGATTGTTTTATAGTATTTTATTGTATCTTTAATAGTATAGAAATTATTTGAGGCAGCTCGTTTAGCTGTTACACCTGTATAATTTTTATAAATAAAAAAATCTGTCACTATTATTTTTCGGCTGCCACTTTATATTCTCTATAGAAAAAGCACAAGAAAGTCCATCACCGGAGCCACCACAAGCAGCATTCCGCTGAGAAGGATGCCTTCCAACAGATGGAAGAAGATGAGGCTGCAGAAGAAGCTCTGCGCAAACAAGAGGAGAAGCACCGGCTTTCTGAAGAGGAACGTGTGGCTCAAAGGGCCCGAGATATAAAGGAAAAGGAAGAGGCAGAGCAAGAAAGGATGAACGACAATAAGGTTCCCTTCTATGGTAAGTTGAGTTGGGATTATATAAATAAAATAAAAAAAAAGTATTTACTATACAAATTCATTTTTATTCGTACAACGACATAGTTTTTTACACTGAAATACAAAGTAATCTAATCTATTCCTCTTATTTTTTTCTTGCGGTAGGTCAGATATTTTTTCATCATTTGATGGAACATTAAAATTTAGAACTTCGTCGAAATTCTCGCTAGAGTATGAATACATAATTAAAAGCATTGATAACACTACATTCATGCCTGTAAATATAATACGCGCACGGAAATTTGTGAGTTTTGCGTCTTCTTGCAATTCCTTCTTCCAGATGTCGTACGAAAAAGTAGTTCCTCCAGATGGATAATCTGTTTCATAGTCGTATATAGTTTCACCAATTTCAGTTGTTGATAGTATGTCATCATATGATAGTATTTCATCATTTTCTTGTGGTATTTTTTCATTGTTAGTTGCTGGTAGTATTATACTGTCATTTATTGTAGGTTGTATTACAGTATCAGTTGATGATAGTATTTCACCAGTTCTTTGCGGTAACTTTTCTTTTTTATTAATTTGTAGTGTTACACTAACAATTGTTGTTTTTACTTCACTGCCATATACTGGTGTTACTTGTCCTTTATCGTTTACTGGTAGTATTATACTATCGTTTACTTGCAGTTTTTCATTATTAGTAACTAGTGTTTCGAAATCAAAGTCTGGTATTTTAAATTTATCAATTGTTGATATTATTTTGCTATCAATTTTTTCACTATCAGTATCATTTTTTGGTAGTATTATACTGCCAACTGTTACTGGTGTTTTATTAACTATAGTTGGCAGTATTTTACTGTCAGTTCTTGATTGTACGTTAAATTTGACAAGTGGTGATAGCATTCCACTACGAATTGATAATTCTTCACTATCGCTATAATTTACTGGCAGTTTTTCATTTCTTGTATCTGATAGTATATCAGTATCAATTGTTGGTTGTATTTTACTGACAGTTGTTGATAGTTTTTCAGTAGTAGTTACCGGTAGTATTATACTATCAAGTACAGATAGTTTTTTATTATTAGTTTCAGGTAGTATATCAGTATCAATTATTGTTGATAGTATTTTACTAACAGTTGCTGATGATAGTTTTTCAGTAGTAGTTACTGGTAGTATTATACTATCACGTACAAGTTTTTTATTATTAGTTTCAGGTACTATATTACTATCAATTATTACTGGTAGTATTTTACTGACAGTTGTTGGTGATAGTTTTTCAGTAGTAGTTACTGGTAGTATTATACTATCATGTACAAGTTGTTTTTTATCATTAGTTTCAGGTAGTATATCAGTATCAATTATTGTTGGTAGTATTTTACTGCCAGTTGTTGATAGTTTTTCAGTAGTAGTTACCGGTAGTATTATACTATCAAGTACAGATAGTTTTTTATTCTTAGTTTCAGGTAGTATATCAGTATCAATTATTGTTGATAGTATTTTACTGACAGTTGTTGGTGATAGTTTTTCAGTAGTAGTTACTGGTAGTATTATACTATCACGTACAAGTTGTTTTTTATTATTAGTTTCAGGTAGTATATCAGTATCAATTGTTGTTGGTAGTATTTTACTGGCAGTTGTTGATGATAGTTTTTCAGTAGTAGTAACTGGTAATATTATAATATCATTTACTGGTAGTTTTTTATTACTAGTTTCAAGTATTTTACTGTCAGTTGTTTGTAGTAGTTTGTCATTATTAGTTAACGGTATTATACTATCAGTAGCTCCTGGTTTTTCAGTATATTTTTCTAGTTGTATTATACTAGTGGTTACTGGCAGGTTTTCATTATTAGTTGGTAGTATTTTACTATCATTTGCTGCTAGTATTACACTATCAAAACCAAATAATGATAGTATTTCGCTATCAATATCTGAAGGTAGATTTTCATTGTCATTATCTGATAGTATTATACTATCATTTGTTGGTAGTTTTTCAAAATCATTATCAGGTATTTTTGTACTATCACTATTAATTGTTGCTAGCTCTTCGGTTTTATTTGTTGACGGTCGTTTATGTCTTTCTGGCAGTACTTTACAATCAGATATTGGTAAAGCGCTAACTACTAATAGCAATATTGCTAATAGCAAAAATATTTCTATTTGCTGAAAAAATATTATTATAAATTTTTAATAGATATTTTTGGTACTGATTACTTACAAATTTCATGTTGATGCTATTCTCGTACAATACTAAACCTAAACAAATAAAATCAGAATTTATATTTCATTATTATCTTTTGTTATTAATTTAATATTAATTTGTTTAACAGTTTTCAGAAACGGTTACTTATTCGAATTTAGTTTGATATAAATTCTTGTTTCTTATCAATCATAAAAACATATTTTCTTTAAATTGAAATTCTAAGAATGGGGATATCACATAATATTTAATTATTTGTTCATTATTATTATTATTAACGTGCTAGTGTTTGAGAAGAAAAATATTTTTTTTAAATAAATTCTTGTAGACCCGTGTTCCAAAGTTCATTGTGGGGCTGGCAGAGTCTGCGAGCTAGAAGATAGTGGCGACCCCCGTTGTGTTTGTATCGAAAACTGCCCCAATGAGTTGGACGAGCGTCGACGTGTTTGCACAAACCATAATGAGACCTGGGGCAGCGACTGCGCTGTTTACCAGCATCGATGTTGGTGCGATTCTGGTGATACCAGATGCAAGGGGCCCCAATACAAACACGTACATATTGAGTATTATGGAATTTGTCGGGATATGCCGGTGAGTATGGATATGTAGGATTTTTAAAAATTATAAAACGTACGCAAATGGTAAGAAATTTTTTCAAATTTCTTTCGACTACTTTAAAATGTAACGTTTACTTATTTGGGTCAAAAATGAAAGAAATATTATTAATTAAAGTAAATGTTTATTAAACGATAAATACATATTAAAAAGATAATAAAAATAACGATCACTGTAATGAAACAAATATAAACATTTAAGACTAAGAATATTATTAAATACGTAAACACTAAGATTATTTATTTATTGAAATAATTTATACAACGCACTATTTATTTACACGATATTTATATCACTATGTATTTATATCGCTATTTATTTCAACTGGACTCAACTGACCGAATAAACCTTTTCAATTTAACGGGGCAAATAGTAAGAAAATGGCGCCAATAATTGCCAGATGGGCTGTCAAACGAAACGTCAAAAATATTGCAGTCATTAAAATACCTGTATTCTCGGTGAAAATTTGCATCATTGGACCTTTTAGCTTCAATAAAAGCTTTTGTAACTTATTCCGATAAATTTTTTAAAGTCTGATATTTTTCTCACATTTTACGTCTATTTTTTTACAAACAAACGCCATGGATCGCCGTTGTTCTTATTATGCGCAGATCCCATTGCGCATATCTTCTATCCCTTTAAATTAAAAAGGTCTATTGCCTGACCACTAACTGAACTAAACTGAACTAACTCCTCGCATAGAGCTGCGTCGGCTTATATAGCTGCTCTCATACCTTCTCGAAAGTTCTCGAACATTCGATTCGATAATGACATGGAATACAAAAGGATCAGGTGAGCGTGAGTAATGTGATAAGGCGAGGAGTAAGAGCAATAATAGATAAATAACTTTTTTATAAACTTTTCTAAATTATAGTTTCGATAATCATATTTTAACTCTGTTTATCTATTTTAGTTATAAATGTCAAAATTTAGTTTAGAAATTCTTTTCCTATTATGATAGTCACGACATTTAGAAATTATTAAGTGTAAGTGCGTGACTTTGAATGCCCTAGCCTATGCACCCTGTACCCCTAAGATCATCCTGTCCTGAAGATAGCGCTTTGTTTTAGTTAGTCGACATTAGTTACTCATGGAGTAAACATGTAAGAGTTTAGATTAGTTCGTCGAGTCGTGCAGACGTTTTGTTTTGGACATGTAGTGTTTTTAGTTTTGGGGCGCGTGCTAAACGCCTGCCCGCTGGGTTACGGAATGTAACCATGTAAATAAAAACTTTAGTTAATTAGTTAAAAACATAAGTTATTTAATCAGTAAATAACAAGTATTGTCCATGTCATAATGTAAGTGTTCATCAAAGTGAATGTGTAAGTGTATGGGTGTTCTTCCTTCTCACGAAGTCGTGGACGCCAACCTTCCGAGGCGTCCACCAGCTGTAGCAGTATTATCATCCTCTTCCGCACCCCCCGCGTGTTACAGTAACTAAGCTTATCTTCCCACCTGTTTACACAGCTGCACGCTAGCGTCAGCCACCCGATGCGCGTAGCAATTACGTCATCGCCTTCGATACGTTTCTAGAAACGTTACAAAAACAATGTTATTCAAATATTCCGACATTTAATATTGGGTTACATCGTCTTTATTAATAATAACAGCTTTAATCCACAAGCCCTGCATATTCAGATTCAATTTTGAAGAAATATCCCACCATTTGTGTAAGTTTTATAATTTGTTATTTGTAAATGTAAACTCCTATAAGTGTTTATGGTTTATTAATTTTGTACATTTTCTAAATCTCCCTAGCCATGTAGCGAAGAAGAAATGTCCGACTTCCCGCGCCGCATGCGTGATTGGCTTTTCAACATCATGCGCGACATGGCCGATCGTCAAGAATTGACCCCACACTACCTGAAATTGGAACGCGAAGCTGAAACCAACATGACTAGACGTTGGGCGAACGCAGCTATTTGGAAATGGTGTGACTTGGATGGACATCCCCATGACAGGTACGGTATACAAGATGGAAAAGAAGTATAAATTGTAAGAAAATACAGAGAAGGTACATTGAGAAAGAAGATCAGAACTTTTATATGCGTTCTGATGGTAAGTGGTTTTAATAATAGAATAATGAGCAATGAGTGTCCGTGAGGTGATGCCTGGTAAACGCTCGCACGGTACAAATATGTCATCATCATTACCGATATCTGCGTACAAAGCAGATTGGCACACCCAGCAATGGGTAAATATGCCGTGATGATAAATTCTTATAGTTCCAAAAATGATTTCAAATATGAATAGCATTTATGTTAAAGAACAGCATGGGATTTTCAAATAAGAAAACGCTAACTAGCGACGAATATTAACTACAAACACATTTGACATTTACATGAAACTACAATTATGTGAGTACAACAACTCGATTACACATATTTGTATTATAAATAAAAAATACTAATACATGAGAAAATAATACAAAAACTAAAGAAACACAATTGACAGCAATGCTACGCTTACTAATGTCAACAAAAAGTGTACCATGATTTAATGCGATCAACGCCATCTCTTGATGTTTGAAATTTATTTTTTGTTCAATTCCATGGCTGTCGATATTTTCAATGTAATTTTCGACATTTTCATATTTAATTTCTGTCGTTACAAAACATGTAAAGATAATTCTGTTTATTTAATTTTATGCCCAGTAACTTTTATTTGACGCGTTTTTGCATTTTTTGTATTTCAATTTAAAAATATTTAATTAAATGTCAATTTGACATGAGATATTATCAAAAATGTTATCTATAGAAATCAAAGCTTTTCTTCTTGAATCTTATTTTAGAAATAGAAACAAATTAGAAAACGGCGAATGTCGATATACTGTATCCTTCTTTATTGTCTTTTCTCCTTAAAATTACATTTTAAGATCAATTTTGACAACTAGACTTTTGAATTAAATAATGATCAGACGTACGTTTCACTCTTCATAGCCTCCTCCGAGTTAGGAATTTGTACACACTGTACTAACATGCAATTTAAATATTTTCCATTTTACTAAAAATCTATCAACTTTCAACATAGGACATGCTACACAAACTTCCCCTTCCTGAACAAAAAATTCATTTAAATAATAAAAAATAGGGTGTTCCATTTAATGTTTTTTCAACTTTTGGAACTTCAACTTCACGTTGACGTAGAAATTACATTTATCAACAATTGTCGTTTATTAATTTACATTAGTGTAAACAAAAGCTTTCTTTATAAAACCGTTTTTACAGATTATAAAAAATCAATTCCATTCTCGAGATATCGAGTGATAAAGAGGTGATCGTTCTTACAAATCAAAAAAGGTTGAATTACGCCGGAAGTGGTTGATCATGAGTAAAATATTTTTATTGTTTCGTATGCAAAATTTTACGCTGAATTCAATGGTAAAATAAAAAAATATAGCATTCCATTTAAAATAAGAAAGTTAGGGTCTACTTCCGGTTAAACCGGAAATGTTACTGCTTTGAAAGTATTTTAGTTGAAACGGGCATGTCGGAAAACCCCTACATACAAAATTTCGTAAAATAATATTGGGTAGTTTTTAAAATAACGATAGCTTAAGCTCGTCCTGGGACACCTGTATATATTTAGGTATATTAGAAAAGGCGAAAAGGGTTGGTTAAAAACCGGTATAGAGGTGTGCATGGGTCTGAATATTTTTCACAGAATCAATGGTCAAAGTTACTTGGAAAGTTTTTTCCCTGCAGGTAAACAATTTTCAGAAAGTTTTTAGGTACATTATTTAGAGATAAAAATACAATCTAAATTTAATATATCTTATTATTAATACTTTTTATCAACTAAATTACTAAACAAATATTTGATTTTATTGTACAGTATATTATTCGTCCCTAATTTTCTTAGACGAATATTAATATAGAATAAGAAAGAATACAATTTTCATTAAAATTAAAATATTACTGTTTCATTAGTACAAACCTCTCGTTATAATTTATAATTTTAAGTAAAATAAAATTGGTTTTTAACAAACTTTTTATAGATTTTCGTTGATATCTTTGTCATGTGAACTATATTAGTCATATTAGCAAATACTTTGTAAGATAAATGTTGAGTTATTATTTCATATTTAAATATTATCGTACGGTAATATAATTTGAGTTAAAAATAACTTCCTACTATAAACAAAAATGTTTTACACACAACAAATCGTTAAATATTTTTAGCAACAAACGTTTTTATTGTAACAACAAAAACTTCAAACAATATACAATTTTGTATTTATAAATACAATCAATACAGATTCCCGGTACATATTTCTATTTCAAAATTCCAGGGTTCCAAGCAGCCTCAAAATGTATTGATTTGCGACGCTAATATTTTAATATTTTCTCCACTTGTTTAATTGTTTTGACAGATCCATTTCTCGTCACGAGCTGTTCCCTATTAGGGCTCCGCTAATGTCCCTAGAACATTGCATCGCCCCGTTTTTGGACGGCTGTGACACCGATAATGATCATCGCATACAGTTGGGAGAATGGACAAAATGTTTAGAGATCGAAGAGGTAGAAAAAATCGATAATATGTTAGTATTTTTGTTAATTGTTTTTATTTCAGTCCGAAGTCGAAGATAAGTGTGAAGAAATTGAAGAGAATTAATCCTAGGAATTATATTCCCTTTAATTTTAAATAATTATATTAATAATTAATAAATACATAGTTTACAGCCGAATATATGGTGCTACAGTTGATATTAATTATGTACATTTATTAATAAATTTGTGTTCATTTCTTGTATATTTAGATTATTTCAATGTTTTAATAAATACTGAACACTGCCATTATTTTATAAATAATAACAATCATGCTTCAAAGTTTTGATTTGTATTGTTCAAAAGTGCCAAATTAGTATAAATGTGATTTTGTATTATAAAATTTTAAATATATTAATATAATACAATGTATTGTACATTTAATTCCTTATCTTGCAAAGATTGTGTAATACATCAATGAAATATTTAAATTCATGAGTAAATATTACGAAATATATTCTTTTGTAACTTACTTTCAAATTACGAGTGAACAACTACATGGTAAATTTATTTCCATATGTGTCAATATCAGTTAAAACTAATAATAAGTTATTAAAATAATTTCCCTCCAATTTTAATAAACCCACGCCAAGCCATAGATTTTTCTTTCTTGTTTATAGAATTGATCAATAGATGTCTACGGCGTCCCAGTTCACGACTAACATTTCTCGTCTTCCCATTGGCTGCAACGCATCACGTGGGTCTGTGTATGTCTGATTTCCGTTAGAGCTCAGTTGGCGGGTACGCGGCAACGAACACTTCGTTCGAGAATCGAGTGCTCTTGACATACGAAAGTGAAGCGTCATGGTAAGTTGATACAAGTTTTCGTGGTATATTTTTATGTGAACGTGATAATTTGTGCACCATCGGAATCAGTGCAGTTTTGTGCATCGGCTGACGAAGTTTTATGTGCGTATCTCTAAAATTAACCGTATTTGTGGATGTTTTTTAGGCTGGAGGCAAGGCTGGTAAGGATTCCGGAAAGGCGAAGGCAAAAGCCGTTTCTCGTTCGGCGCGTGCCGGCTTGCAGGTATTGATATATTGATAATATGGCTTTATTTTTGTAGAATATATCGTGTTTTGCTTTTTATTTTATTTTAGTTTGCATATAATTAGTGTAAATAACGATATAAAAATTTTATAGATCTTGATTTGCCTAGTTTTGTAGTCGTTTATAATGGATGAATTTAACTTATTGTCAATTTAAAATGATTGTTTATGTTGTTTATTTTTATCGAAAACATTGTTTTTGACGTTCTAGTATGATTTAATATTTGCTTTTTTACATATTTTTCACATTTTAAAACATTAAACTTTGTTCTAGGTTATTTGAATAATTTAATTTTCTAAATAGTAATGTTGTTTTAATATATCATTTCATTGTTTTACTGCTTAAAAAATCGTTTTCTTATTACAATCTGGTTGTTAAGTTGAGCTATTATGTTTACTTTTAACATTATTTTATGTTTGTTGTGAGGTATATAGGTTAACATATTTTATTATTGTTGTTAAGTTTCCTGTGGGCAGAATTCATCGTCATTTGAAAAACAGAACTACAAGTCATGGGCGTGTTGGAGCTACAGCAGCCGTTTATTCTGCCGCTATTTTAGAGTATTTAACCGCCGAGGTGAGTTATTCAAAATGGCTGCCATGTTTGTTATTCTTTTGTTGTGATTAACGTGATTAACTTTCCACAAGTTTTGCTCTGGTTTCTTCACTCGTTTATCTGTTTTCAATCACTGGAAATACACTCCATAAAAGTAATTGTTTCTCCGGTAATTAAAAAATTGAGTAATTAATATTTGTTTTGTATTAGTTTTCATTTTTGGCGGGAAGTTGGGAAGAAGAAAATGTTTGTTTATGTCGTAGACAAATTGTAAAACGCGGCCAGATTGTGAAATTTTGTTGACAGTTTTACAATCTGGCAAGTCGGACGTTTTGTAAAACGAACAGCTTGCTTAACTCATATTTTTCAAAGTTTTCTAAGCGCGACTTTTGGGAGCCAGGTTATGTTATTGTTGATATATTTAGAAAAATGTACAAGCTAAATAAATTGTTCATCATTTTTAAAACGCCCCGACAACTAGCCTGATTGTAAAACATATATTCAGTTGTGTTGCATTGTTTTACATATTTTAAAAAGAAGCGATTTGAAGGTTTTTAATGCGATGTCGAGCGTGTTAATTCGAAATGTGTTGCATGTTGTGATTTGGTTAGCGCATATTTATCGATTATTAAAATCTGTTGTTTTTTAAAAGGCGGCCAGATTGTCATATATTCGTTCACTTAGCGATGTTTTATAATCTGGCTAGACGTTTTATAAAACGACAACAGTTTGTGGCCACATTTTAATATTAATATTTTGACATTTTTACTTGAAATTTTACCTCGACGAATATCCAGATTATAAAACATCTCTGTGTAAACTGTCTTTATTTAAATGTCATTTGAAACGAAAAATTGTTTCGTGTAATTTTTACAACTTAAGCTATAAAATCGACGCTATATTTTTGGTTTTGATTGATAATTAAGTTAACAGAGTTTAACTTGCAATTTTGTTTATTATTAACAGGGCCTCGATTTTATAACTTTAAATTCTACTAGTTTTTAAATTAAACTAGAATTTAGATTTTTCTCCATTCTTTCTCAGAGTAGATTTCAAATTCTACTGGTCTGGATTAGTTTCTATTGTTTAAGTACCTTAATATTTCTTTATTTACGTTTAGTTTGAAAATTTGAGCTATAATTATGTTTGTATTAATTATTCTTTCCCATTTTAGAATTTTAAAGTTACAAAATCGAGGCCCAGATTTACAAATCTGTAAGATTTCCAGTTTTGAGCAAAGTATGGCCGTTAAACTGTTCGTCGTTTTATAAAATGCTTGGACGATTGTAAAACATCGCTAAGGCCCTTTATTTTCATCTCTGGTTAAGGTTAGACTGTATTTTATAAAAACGACTCAATTTTTCGATGCGATAGGCAGAGCTGAGATAGATACTTGGAAAAAGTATCTTCGATACATTTGTAAGATAAATTTGTCAGGTCGCGAATCTGGTGAATCGGGTTCGATCCCGACCGACGCTAAATATTTCGAATTTTAAGGCACAAAATTGATCCCTGTGGTGTACTCTCCACGCCAGCAATGAGTGCCTGTGAGGTGACGCCGGGTAAGCGCCCGCACGGTGCAAATATTTCATCATTACCGATATCTGTGTACAAGCAGATTGGCTCACCCAGAAATGGGTAATAAGCCGTGATGATATATTTAATTATTTTATTCAAATATTTTTTAAAAGCATCTTAGATATCTACATGAAAATGCCTTAGTACCTACTCTTAAAATGTCTTAATACTCTTAAAATATCTTAGATACTCTTAAAATATCTTAAATACCCTTAAAACAGGGATGGGATTACGTTAACGAAACGTTACGTTATTTCGTAACTTTATAAAAAATTATAATTCGTTACATAAGGTTAAAAATAATTATATTCTCAACGGAAGCGAAAGAAAGTCTTATAAAATGAGTTCTTTATACTATTTTTTATATTTTGCGCCTTCTACAATAACATTTACTTACTCAATTTGTGATTATATTTGTAACCATTTGTACATTTTCATGTAAATAATCTTCCCTAAATAAAAAATAATAATAATTTCGACATTATATTATTAAAATGAATTGTCAATTAACTAAAAATAAATTAGGTAAAAATGGGTTAAAGAAACGTCATCTAGTACCAACCGTCTAAAACAAAAAAATGCGTATCGAAATGAAGGTCATTACGATACGCAATTGTGAACGCAAAATATAAAAAATATCTTAAATACCCCTAAAATATCTTAGATACTCCTAAAATATATTAGATACTCCTAAAATATTTTAGATACACTTAAAATATTTTAGATACTCTTAAAATATCTTAAATACCCTTAAAATATCTTAGATACTTTTAAAATATCTTAGATCCTCTTCAAATATGTTGGATCCTCTTAAAATATCTTAAATACTTTAAAGATATTTTAGTTACTATAGTGTCTTAGATACTTTTAAAATATCTTAGTTACTTTTAGATATCTTAAAATATATTTGACACTTTTAAAATGTCCTTAGTATCATTCCAGTAGGTAGCTTAAAAATATTTTAAATATGTAATTGAAAATTATATTATTGGATTAATATTAAATTAAATGGTATTTTCATTTATAAAAAGATACTTCAACTGCATTTAGATACCTTAAAATATCTAAATACTTTGTATTTAGATACTTCCCAAGTATTTAAAAACTTTGATTGGATTTAGATAATATTCCCAAGTATCTAAATACATTAAAAGTATCTAAAATAAATCATGTATCTTAAATATTTTGGAAGTATCTAACATACATTTTTAAGATAAAAGTATTTAAAATGGAGATACATTACCTATAAAATAGGAAGTATCTAAGATATTAAAAGTATCTTAGATATCATCGAGTATTCTATTTCGTAAGATACTCTCAGCTTTGACGATAGGTTAAGAATTAAGTTAAAAGATGGTTTCACCAGAGATGAAAGTACTGAGCCTAAATCACCGAACGTTCGACCAACGACCAAATATAACTAGTTTTTATATTTAATCCTTTATTATTAAGAATTAGGATTTGACAACGTTTCGGCCTTGAATAAGACCATTCTCAAGTCAGAACAAGTGTGGTTTACATATAGTAAAGTTTTGTCAAAAATAATAATTAATATGGTATTGGTTTATATTTAATTTTGTTAAAACCAATACCATATTAATTATTATTTTTGACAAAACTTTACTATATGTAATCCACAATTGTTCTGACTTGAGAATGGCCTTATTCAAGGCCGAAACGTTGTCAAATCCTAATTCATAATAATAAAGGATTAAGGGCCAGTATTTCCATCTCCGGATAAAGTTCAGGATAACTATCCGTCAGATAAAAGATAAAATATCGCATCGAAATTAAAGTATAAATGAAGTAAATTATATTGAATGTCATTTTTTGATGCTATATTGTTCATTTATCCGACAGATAAGTTGTCCAGCACTTTATCCGAAAATGGAAATACCGGCCCTAAATATAAAAACCAATTGAAGCTTTGAATCCAAGAAAATAGCCTACAAATAAACTTCCACAGCTTCAGAAACTTCTATTACAAAACTTCATTTGGTTTGTTTTGATTTCGGCTGGCCAGACAGAGAAACTAGAGAGAGATATATGTCGTCTAGTCCGAGTATTTATCATTAGAGACCACCACTGAGGCCAGTGTCTAGTTTGAAAGTTGCTCACTACAGGCCACGGTGTAGTATCTGTAGGTGAGAGCACGAGATGCATTGACTTGGCTAAGTAACTGGGAAACAAAATGGCGCTAACGCGACCCGTTACCATTTGACAAAAAATGTTTTGCTACAAGATGCACTTCAGGGTATAGATCAAATAAAGAGAAATATAGTCTTTTTAAGGTGCCAAACTGTGCAATTTAGCGGCAGCCAGCTACACTATAATCACAGAAACAGGTACTAAGATAAATTTCTGATTGAAAGGTGTCAATGTCAAGTGCATTTGACATATGTTGTTTTATAATTTTACTGGAAGTATAGAAACGTTTTTGTATGGAATTTGTATAAAATACATACATAGAACTGACAAAAGATAGAATATTATGCGTTATATATGAATAATTTAATATTTTAAATATTTTGTGTAAAAACTGGGTCGTAACAAAACCTGACACCTAGCGGCACACTATGAACTAGCCCAGTTAGTTATCCATTCTTCGTAATGCATTGGAATACATCGTGCACTCACCTATAGATACTACACCGTGCTACAGGCGCAAGTGTTCTTAGTTAATATTTCGTGGTTAACATCTAAGGTTAACATTAACAGTTTAGTTAAACTGTTATGTCTACACATTAACAGTTTAGTAAAATTGTTAATGTTAATCTTAGATGTTAACCACGAAATGTTAACTAAGAACACTTGCGCCTCTAGCGCCGAACGTTCAAACTAGACACTGGTCGCCTCTAGTGAGAAATATTCGGACTAGACAAGACATCTTCATCTCTGGTATCTCTGTCTGGCCAGCCGAAATAAAAACATTGAGCGAGGAGAGACAGGGAATGTTTTGTCTAGTTATATTTGGTCATTGGGCTCGACAATGTAGATTATAGAATCTGGCTACATACAAAATTAGCCCGTTTAGCTGCCGAATGTGTGATGGTAGCAATTTTAATGTAATTCTACCACAGGTGTTGGAGTTGGCCGGTAACGCTTCAAAGGATTTGAAAGTGAAGCGTATCACTCCCCGGCACTTGCAGCTGGCCATCCGCGGGGACGAAGAACTGGACAGCCTGATCAAGGCGACAATTGCAGGAGGTGGTGTCATCCCTCATATCCACAAGTCCCTCATCGGCAAAAAGGGAGCGCACTCCCAACCAGCATAAATAAATACCCGCCATTTTCTAAAAGCCTGTACAGATGTGTATTACCCTAATGTGTCAATGATGTGTTTTAATATTGTTCGGCACATACAAACTGTTAATGAAGGACAGCTAGTGTCGTAAGATTGCACTCGCTCTTTCTACATTTCGTTTTTTATATAAATGGTATTTGTGACAATTTCTTCTTAGGTTTACTTAAATATGTGCGCACCAGATGCTGGTGACTTGTGTTCACTTATTCTTATAGAAAGCTACATGCGAATATAAACTATAAGAAACAAATTTGTTATTGCCATGTTCTCATGTCCGGCCGTTCGATTCTTTGGGACGAACGCTCAGTTGTACGCGTACCGAAATATGTGGCAATATTAGTTAGTGTAAGGTTTTAAAAAGAAATATACAAACATTTATCAGAGCTCTGAAATTAAATTCCAAATTTGATTATAATTATTATTATTACTTTTATTTGCCAACATTATGAGCTCAAAATTAAAGACATATTTATGTTTATATTCCGCATTTATAATTAGTTTAATTATTAGTCTTTAATGTTCATATCCTTTTTATGTTTCAGATGTCTAAATTGTAATTCATTTCATTATAATAAAAGCTAGTTTTTAATACTCTATTCATATTTTATTTCAAAATTATGCTCTGTTCCAATTAAGCCATTCAGTAGATGGCACTGGCAACATCGCAAATCTGAACTAAACTATTATTCACGAAAGATGACTATTCAAGGTCATTTGTGAGCCGTCTGATATAATATTACTTGGAGATAACTTCATTGCATTTCGTATGCATAGGCGTGCAACATAAAATATTTATGGACACATTTTCACTGAAAAAATACGAGTAATTCATTTGAAAATTATGTTTCTTTCTAAATAATGCCTTTCTGAAAGATTTATGTCCTTCACTTACGTTTTTGCAAAATACAAAAACAAAGACTACTTATAAACCAAGGAATACTAATTTGATTTAAACGTCAACGCCACTGGGTAAATATTAGCACAGAGGGCAGTGTAGTAGATAATTAGGTATCGGTAATTCTACGACATATGTCATTATTATTTATAGTGTGTTAGAAAGAAATGCCACTATTTACGTATATCTGTCACACCACATAAATTAAATAGACGTAGGTCAAATAATCTTTCTCTTTCTAATACAAAATGTTGCTAAGCTACTCCTATGAAGTGATGTGTATTCTTTCTTCGAACAAATGACCTTGAATAGTCATCTTTCGTGAATAATAGTTTAGCCGAAATTTCATTGGATAAACTTTTCTCTAATTTCAGCCAATCAAAGAGGTCAAAACTATTCCCTATGCTCCGCAATACTGAATGGCTTAAATGGAACAAGGTATAGTACTTGTATAACACAAGAGTGCTTTTTTGCAATTTTTAAAAATATGGATAATATGCATACATCTAAATTAAAATAATAGTTTGTATCTTATAAAATGTTAATGTTTGTATACAAATTATATAGTAATTATTATTAGTAAATATTTTCTTTTGAATGAATCAGTTACGAATATTGCAGAACTTTTAAATATTAAAATGTAATGATTAGTGTAAATTTTGTATTTCCAAATAAAAGTTCTGATATTATCATTTATAAATACATCTGGTTTGATGTGAAATAAATATATTCCTTTGCATTATTGTTAAAAGATTTTCTGAGTATTCAAAATGTCTGATTTATAAAATATTTTTCATGTATACTGTTTTTTAAAAGCCATAATGTGAATGTTTTCAATTGACGCCAGTAGATGTCTGGAACAGTATTATCTTTATATACAAAGTCACTTTGACAAGACCAATGTTTTGACTTATTTTAATATTGAACTGTTAAAAATGTTATTATTTTTAATTTTCTGTGTATTGCTGCTCGGAAATTGTAAAATAACATTTTAGCAGTTCAAAATTAAAATTGGTCTTGTCAAATCGCTCAACTCACGTGACGGCTCGCGCCCTATAGGATTTTATAACCAGAATGATTTTTATTAATAATATGACAAAATGTTATACTTCTTGTGATTCTAAAATCCAGCTTTGAAATCCCGTGTCCGTGAGGTGACGTCTGGTTAACGCCCTTCACGGCATTATATGTATATCATATAGAGTAAAATTATTTTCAGAATGTGACATTGACGTCACGACAGCTCCGCGAAGTTCATTTTCGATGTTTTTTTAAGGTATCTCGTATCTCGGGTAATATTAATCATAGATCAAAACCGTTTGCACACTGCAGGGTTAACTTTTCCAGAAAGTTTCATAGGCACCACAGGAATTTTCGATCTTCTTTTGTTTCTGAGCTACAGGCAAAGACTTGTTTTGCGCTCATTTTGAAAATATATCTTATTTTTTACGATAGATAAAAAATATTTTAACAATTTTTTTACCGTTTTTTAGATAGCATAAAATGGCGTAATTAGATATTTGAAAACCTAAGAGATAACACAAACGTATGATTTTTTAAATGGGGACCTATATTGAAAATAGTCTCATCTTTTTGCTTATTTTATAAGCTTTTCAATGATATATAGCAAGTCTGCATTCTTTTGTTTTAAACGACTAAAACACGAATTTTTAATTTATTGAGGTGAAAATATTGGAAATTATTAAGAAACAAATAAAAAAAATTATTACAGATCATCATTTGTTTATTTTGATTCTATTTCTATTAATTATGTTCTCAAAATTATTCTTAACCAATTAATTTCGGGTTAGGTAAATTACTATTTATCAAAAATAGTATATTAAGTTTAAGTATTAAGAACGGTAAGGACAGTTTACCGACCGAAGACAATGTTTGGGGACTAAGCGAAGCGTAGGTCCCAATTTTGTCTGAGATCGGTAATTCCTTAACGTTCGTGATGCTTATACTATTTTTTTGTACGATCGACGCACATAATTTAAAAGAATAATAAGATTTGAAAATTATCTTCATATTAAAAAAATTTAGGTCATTTTTAAAGTAAGTTTTGATTTTTGTTTTTATTTATTTATCGTCTTGGAAACTATCGATAAATATAAAAAATATTCCGATCGTCCAAAAAAATGGTTTAATATGCTTTTGAAATGAAATGAGTAAAACTGAAACAAATACTATTAGATTATACAAATGATGATCTGTAATGATTTTTTTATTTGTTTCCTAATAATTTTCAATTTTTTACTACAATAAATTAATAATTTCTCTTTTATTCATGTTTAAAACAGAAGAAAGTAGACTTGTTATAATCATTGAAAATCCTATAAAATAAGCAAAAAGAGGAGACTATTTTCAACACAGGTTCCCATTTAAAAAATCATAAGTTTGTGTTATATTTCGAGAATTATTAAGTTTTCAAAAAATCTAATTACTCCATTTTATTCTATTTAGAAAACGGTAAAAAATTTGTAAAAACAGTTTTTCTCTATCATAATAAAACAAAAGAAGATCGAAAATTCCTATGCCTTAAGTTAACCCTACAGTACGCAAACTGTTTTGATCCATCGTTAAAATTACCCAAGATACTTTAAAAAAAAACATCGAAAATGAGACACCTGTACAAGTCATGAATTTCGCGGAGCTGTCGTGACGTCATTGTCACATTCTTAAAGTAATTTATTCTACAACAATCATCGTTTGCCACTCAGTGGTGCTCTCTCCACAAAAACTTTGAGAGCCCGTGAGGTGACTTCTGGTAAACGCCCTTCGCGGCATTTATGTATCACATATATACATACATACATAAAAATCACGAATATCCCACCTAGTGAGTTAGCTGAAATCCTATAATAATAACTAAGACTCAGCTGACTCACTCCATTCTCTTAACAACATTCTTACTAACGTAGATCTTCAAAGCAAGTACTCCTCATCCCTTCCCTTACATATTAAAGTGACCGATTTTCGGTAGAGAAATTCCGCATCCGGACCACGATAATTATAGTTTTAGAAAGCGATCTATGAAAATGGCTAATGCAGGGTTTACAACCTTTTGTGGAGGGTTGAACATCTTTGCGGTCAGGCGTCATAACTCTGAGAGTCTCAGAGTGGTTTGTTACATGTAGCGACTAGATGATTGACTTAATTTAGTTAGTGTATGGTGTGCTCGGTGCAGTCATGGCTTTGAGGACGACTTCTTGTCCACGGAACGATTTCTGGAAACCTGCAGGACTTCAAAATATTGTTCATTTCAGGTATGTTCATATTTTATTACTTGACAGTTTGAAATACATCGGTTCGTATTACAAATGCATTATTATAACGCCACTTTTAACAAAAGTGCTCTTATAACTCAGTGCCGGTTCGAGACTTGTGCGCCCCAGGCGAAAATAGTAAATTGCGCCCCTCATTTATTACAATTTTGTTTAGATTATATAGGCACAAAAATTAGAAGAGGCGATTTGTGTCCATAACTCGCGAACAATCACATAACAACAATCTTGTTGGAATAAATCAATATTCATAATTTATATTTTGTATTCTGACATACGTCATAATTTTGATGTTCAGTTGTTAATGAGATATATTTAGATGTTAGACGATAATTATTATTTCTGTGTAATTTTGAGACGTTAAATACAGTATAATAAAGAAAAGTGAGTTTTCAATTTATTATCTGACAAATCTTAATGTGAATGATTTTTTTTTGAAAATATTTTGGCTATTTAAAATTCAGAATTTTTTCTTTTGGGTTCTACAGAGCCTATGGCCTGTATTCTGAGCGCACTTTTATAATAAAAGCACTTTTATGGAGCACGCTTTTATATTATATTCTTATGAGGTGTTTGCTCCATAAAAGCGCTTTTATTATAAAAGTGTACCATATACAGGATTAGTCACGGGAAAGACTTTCAAAGTCCGTTTGTGGGCAACCCGAAATACAATTTACAACACCGTCTATACCGTATTTCAAATAAGAATAGAGTTAGGAATGAGATAGGGCTGAGGATTCCAGCTTTCTGATTGGTCTAAATGCAAGCCAAGTTTACAATAGCAACAGGGCCTCTCCGTGGGTATTAGGAGCCTTTGTGCTGTTACATTTTAGCGCCCCTCATGATATAAAATTTGCAAATTAAATTTAACCTATACATTTTGTTCTTCAAAACTGCTAGATTTATTATATATTTATGAAATTTTCCTAGATTCATTCTTGTAATCAATAGGTAATAATCAAAATCGTTTGTTGTAATCAACAATTTTACAACAGATTTCAGAATTGTATATGCATTTGATTCTTTGCAAAATGATAATAGGTATTTAAATATTGGATTCATTGTTGATTCATTCTTGTAATCAATATTCTTGAGTTATGATGAATATATTCATTGTTTTTCATAGTTATTATTTCAATATAATAATGCTAGAATAATAACGAACCGATTGATATGATAATTATTTTACTTATATCTATAGAGCTCTAATGCAAACAAATTAAAAAATATATATATATTGTTCACTTCTATCACGTTATTTTTAAGTCATATAGTAATTTTGTTTTTACGAATAAGAGCATTTTATAAAAATTTACTATTATTTACTTTACTGTCTTGAAACGGCGCCCCTCAATGTCAGGCGCCTTTGTGCGGGGCACAACCTGCCCACCCGCACGGCGCGGCCCTGAATAGCAATATGTATAGGCTGTTCCGAAAGTGACAGGCAGTTAAAAGTACACATATTTTTGAATACTTTTTATTATAAACAATGAATTTTTGTCTTGCTCATTTTCTACATTTTTGCCTGAAGCTTTTAAACCATTAAAGCTAGCAACTTGTACTTTGAAAACGTGGAATCTACATGAAATTCTCTATAATATACACCAGCACTGATGTTTTTGTATAGGCTGTTCCGAAAGTTACAGGCAGTTAAAAGTACACATATTTTTGAATACTTCTTTGTTATGAACAATGAATTTTTGTCTAGCTCATTTTCTCTATTTTTGCCTGTAGCCGTTGAAAATTTGGAATCTACATGAAATTCTCTATAATATACATCAGCACTGTTGTTTTTGTACAGGCAGTTAAAAGTACACATACTTTTGAATACTTTTTATTATTACGAACAATGAGTTTTTGTCTAGCTCATTTTCTCTATTTTTGCCTGTAGCTTTTAAACCATTAAAGCTAGCAACTTGTACGTTGAAAATTATTAGCAAAAATTAGCCGATGGCTATTTATAGGTGAAAGTTAGGTTCAGCTACGGTATTGTGACACGATCTTTATTTTTATAATTCAGATATCCTGAAATAAAATGTATATTTTTTGAAGATAACTGAAATTTTCGACCTGTTCGACTAAGTTTAAGTTATATTTTACCGCAATTAGATAATTTATTATTAATTATTATAACTTTTAGACATCCTATCTAATATTTTAGCTAAAAAATACACAAATACAAATAAAATACATAAATAAACAAATAAATGATGATGTGGGCCCCTGATAATGGATAAATGGGAGAACATAAGTGTGTACGTCCCTAGGGTCTTTCCTCGTATCTAAAAATTTTTCAGCCCTTAGTTCTTACGTAATAATTAATAAAGTTGAATAACACCGTTAATATGTTCCAGGTGCTGCTGTACGGGCGGACAAACAAAAATCGCTTGTCGTAATCCTGGAGCTGTTGAACATGGGAAACATCTCCGAATGGGCCCTGCAGCCGTGAGGAGTCGCTGAGCAGATGGGCATACATGACTTGAAGCTGTTCAGGTAAGAAAACTTGTTTTTTTTTTTATTAAGTTCACCTCGTGGAACAACTACTGTTTTTCTTTTAGATATCTCGTATAGTACAAGAAATATTTAAATATATTTAATAGTTAAATAGTAATATCAACCCCTTTGGGTTTACCCGCTTATTTTGTATTTATGTTTAATAAACTAATTTTTATTAATTTTTCTGTGCAGATTGTCAACATGTGAACTAGAAGGACCCCAAAGGACTGGAAGAGAAATATGAAATATTGTAAAATTGTAATAAAATGTTAATGTATATATTTTAAAAAATTTTGTAATTATATATGCTAATAAACTTGAAAATTGATTTGAAAATAACTTAGTTTTTAATCTTTAGTTTTAATTTTTATAATACACCCTCAGAGTCGTGAACGTATTCTGTGCGTAGTTCTTATATCAGCCGCAAGGGGGCAGCACCTATCGGAAAGCATTGCGCCTGAAACATAGGCAACCATTAATTTAAAAAGTAGCATCTATGCACGATTTTTTAGGAAATATATGCTACTTTTAAGTATCATCTATGCACGATTTTTTAGGAAATATGCTGTATAGATGCTACTTAAAAGTAGCATCTATACAGCATATTTCCTAAAAAATCGTGCATAGATGCTACTTAAAAGTAGCATCTATGCACGATTTTTTTAGGAAATATGCTGCATTTTAATCCAGTAAAAAAGAAGCAACAATGCACGATTTCATCTAAAATTTGGTGCATGGATGCTTCTTTTTTACTTGATTAAAATTCCCAATAAGTATATCGAAAGTAGCATCTATGCACGATTTACTTGGTTTAAATTCCCAGTAGGTATAAAATTCAAAAAATCAAAAGGGTGCCATTTCTTGTTTTTACTTAAATTTCAACGTTTATTGACAGCTGCTGCCCCCTTGTGGCCGTGTTAAAAACTACATACGTATAGGGACTTAGAAATAAAATCACTTTTTTAATATAAAAATATATATTATAAAAATAAAAATACAAGACTTTTTTATAAATATATAAAATTTTTATTTGTATTACAGCAGAATGTTTGTCACCATCATACATTATTAGGTTGATTAACAAATTTAGTAACATTTATGAACTAATTTATAACACAAATGAAACGTAAAAGACATTTGTGTTTAAAAATTCTGTTCATAATTATTTCTTACTAAGTTTGTTATCAAATTTGAAAACAATTTTTTAACGTGCCAAATAGCCTTTAGCTATAAAACTAAAATGTTTTTTACTAAATAAAATTACCATTATTTTGGTTGTAAGTTTATTAAAAATTTAGCATTATTTTAAAATAAAAGTTTATTTTATTACAAAATAAAGATAAAAAATGATTAATAAAAAAATATAAGTCAAAGAATGGTGATTCTATTTGTTAACAAACATTTTCATTTTACAGGAAAAGCCTGTTTGGCACGATAAAAAATTGTTATCAAAATTGATAACAAACTTAGTAAGAAATAACTATGAACAGAATTTTTAAACACAAGTGTCTTTTACGTTTTATTTGTGTTATGATCCCATTCATAAGTGTTACTAAATTTGTTAACAAATCATGGTTTAGTTATAAAATTAAAACGTTTGTTACCAAATAAAATTAACATTATCATGGTTATATTTATTTGTTATTAATTATTTTGCATCTTTATTCTGTAAATAAAGTTTATCTGAAGATAAAACTTTTATTTACAGAATAAAGATGCAAAATAATTAATAACAAATAATACAACCGTAATAATTTCAATTGGTAACAAACATTTTAGTTTTTATAACTGATCCAAAACTCTACTTATATATTTTTAGGGTTATCTACTACCCAATATATAATACATTAAATAGAGTTCCGTTTACAATATTTAACAAATTAAATCTTGGGGTCCGTAAATAAGATTTCTTGTTCCCATTGTTAAAGGCACAATATTTCTTATTCAGTTTAAGACCGTTTGCGAACCTTTACATAAATTATATTATATATTTTTTGGTGTTATTACCCAACCGCCTATTTACGAAAATATATAATATTTATGAATACAAAGCTTCGTTTACAATAAATATTTAAAATCTAACATTACCCTGACCGCGTCTAAATGCTTAATAATAAATACAATTTTTACTAAAACTACCTACTGTACGACTAATGTGACGGGTTTAAATTAAACAGAACATAAATTAAAAGATTGTTTTATTGTGTACATACATTTTAAATAGGTCTTTATGAAGAGGAAGCCATGGTCTGCGTCACCAATCGGCACTGCAATCTCGACGACAGTGACAGGGAGTACTTCCAACTTAGAACTACCTTAAAACTATACTCTTTATTTAATAAATTATACACATATATAGGGAGCAACCGCCCTCAAATGCCAAACCCACGCTCCCCATATATACCATTTATTAAATAAATACAATTTCGTGTACAATATTTTATAATAAAACTTAAGCTATTGTAGAACCCCCCAAATTAAGTTAGTGAAGTGCGCAAAATAGCCTATCTTACGTTAATATCTCGTTCAAAGAATAGCAAATCTAAGCCTATCTTACGTTAATATCTCGTTCAAAGAATAGCAAATCTAAAAGTGTGAAGTTACGTTAATTTTTCTCTCTCTCTCAAAAAGCAAAAACAACCCTTGCCTATCTTATATCTAAGCTATCTTAAGTCTACGCAAGCTATCTTATATCTAGACTATGCTAAGCTAAAGGCGAAGTAAGAGAGAGAGAGATATACGAGCTAAGACAAAAAATGAGAACGCCGGGGTGGTTCTCACATGTAGTTTACGAGGGGGTTAAGCCGACCCCACACGATGCACTGCATGTACGGCCTGCAACGCGAACTCCCTAAGGACAAGATAGACAGTTACATGTAATCTACTCGGCTTGGATGCCTGAGCGAGTTACTCCCGGAGACATCGCCCGATCTCATACGCGATACCTACCCCGAACGCGGTCAACCCGTGTGCTCAAACAAAGTTAAATCAAACAAAAACTTTACTTTTTCTTTAATTATTCGTTGCCATTAACATTAAATTATGATTATATACGTTGCCTCCGGATGAGGAGAGCACAAAGACGCCATAAGAAAACTTCCTGTGATAGCATTCAGGTTCGTTTAATCTTTTCTCATTCGAGTCTAGCAATCTAGAGCGTAGGCATCAATACGATGGCCAGCAACTTTACTACAAAAGAATTAAACTGTCCCTAGAAACATTCGCACAAGTGCGAAGCGATCCCCCAGAATAAACAACTGGTTTCACATAGCATGGCTAACCATATCAGTCCACTCAATTATGGAAAATCGCGCACGAACCCTGCCTACCCATCCCACTAACCGTGATGTTAAATAAGGAAACCCGAACCCACATCAAGTTTCGAATCTCTCCCACCTTCCTGACCCTCTCACTGATTCTCTCACCCATTCGCATCATTCATGCCCCGATACATATATTTTTCTTTTCACATACACTCTCCCTAGGTATCGTCTGGATAACCCGCGCAGTACGCATACCACGGTGGCAAACGTAGACGCACGATTTTATGATGAATCGCCAAGGAATGCACTTCAAATTAATCAATTTATTTTCATTTTTAAAGAAAACGCGTGTTTGCTCAACGGCGCGATGAGCCAAAGTTTAATTAACACCTGAAAATACATTTAAAAGAACTTAAAACTAACTCAAAATCTACTATATTAATCTAGTCTTCTTGATGTCCGATTCCTGAAAGATGAATGATTTTATTGATAAATACTCGAAATTTCAATTTTAAATTGTTTGATGAATACAGACATTCATGAAAGTTATATTTCTTTAATTGTAGTACTCAAAATCGAATTTGAATACAAGATAATATTTAGACATTTATTTATAGTCATATTCCTTTGACTATAAGTTCTCATGAATGAACATGAGAACAACATAAATTATTTTAAAAAATTAAGTTTCTTAACAGTTCTTCCATCGGTGGTCGTCTACGCCGTAGAAGATTTATCTGGAGCTCAGCAATCCTTTAGAAAAGCTGCCTGCAGTGTTGACATCCAAAGCTTAGAAGTGGCATCCAAATTCTCCAAGTTTCTTGACGTCTCAGACCAACAAAATGTCCGCCTATTAAAAATAATTATTAGTTTGTGGTATTCTTTAAACCATTTCAAAAAACTGTTGGATAAACGTGTCATTATAAACGTGTACCATGCGATATTTTCTTCAACAGTTTTTATATGGTGTCAAATGTATTTGAAATTTGCTTTAATTTGATATTTCTAAACTTATTGGCTAGTAACTAGATTTAAACCAGTTAACTTTTCTTACAAGTTTCGATAATAACACGACTAACAACACTATTGTGTGATAGGTCTTATAAATTAGTCTAAAGCATAATAGTTTTCCTGCAACATTCATGAAAGTTATATTTTTTTCAAGGTAGCACTCGAAATCGAATTTGACTACAAGATAATATTTATTTAGACATATATTTATAGTCTTATTCCTTTGACTATACTAGAAGTTCTCAGGATTGAACATGAGACCAGTGGCGGCTGGTGATATTTTTGAATGGTAGGGCACAATAATTAAAAAATTCGGTAAATGTAATATAATTAAATTATTTAGTGTTTATTTAAAAATAAAATCCATTAGGCGCTCTTTTCGTGAATAAAATGTCCGATTACTTTTTTGTTATAGTCAGCAATGTTATTAATCTTATTTTTTTGATTGGGAACATTGTTAGATCAGTTAGTCTGACTTATGTCATGGTGTTCTGTAAATATGTTTTAAAGGGGTTCGGTACTAAAAAAAAAGTTGCATATATTTTGTCATATTATGAAAATATGACTAATTTTAAATGATTTTGTACCAAAATATTTTTAAAATATAAAACTTTTCGCAACATAATATATTGTAGCGACCCAACAAAATGTATTACTTAATAATTATAATTACTAGACAAAATTTGCAAAATCAATTTATCCTACCTTATACACGAGTTGATCCTCAAGGTCGCGATGTATTTGCTGAATGCGACTGCGGCCCACCAATCTGCGTGTTCATATTCCTCACACAGATACTTGGGAATTGCTGTTGATCCTGAAATACAAAAAAAGAAAATTATTAATATATTTTTATATTGCATTATATAGGTACAGTTCGTAAACACAGTCATTACAATTGTTGCAAATTATGTTCAACAGTTAAAATGATATCGTAGATTTTGTATAGGTATATTAAGTATTTGGATTAATTTTTATTCGATCAATTGTTGTAACCAGAGATTATAGAAATTCCAATGTATTTTTCATATCGCATTTCAAAGTTCGTTAACGAAGACATTGCAATTGTTGCAAATTATGTCCAATAGCTAATTCGACATCGTAGATTTTAAAATGATAAATATTAGGATTAATTTGTGTTTGTTAAATTGTCATAAGCAAAGATTATAAAAATTCCAATATACTTTTCATATTGCATTACACAGTTCGTTAACATAGACATTGGAACTGTTGCAAATTATGTGCAACAGTTAAATTGACATCGTAGATTTTATATATAGTAAGTATTTAGATTAATTTTTATTCAGTCAATTGTTGTAATCAGAGATTATAGAAATTCCATTGTGTTTTTCATAACGCATTACACAGTTCGTTAACGAAGACATTGCAATTGTTGCAAATTATGTTCAATAGTTAAATCGACATCGTATATTTTAAAATGATAAATATTAGGATTAATATGTGTTTGTTAAATTGTCATAAGCAAAGATTCTAGAAATTCCAATATACTTTTCATTTTGCATTACACAATTCGTTAACACAGACATTGCAATTGTTGCAAATTATGTTCAACAGTTAAATTGACATCGTAGACTTTATATATGATAATTATTTGGATTAATTTTTATTCGATCAATTGTTGTAATCAGAGATTATAAAAATTTCAATGCGTTTTTCATATCGCATTACACAGTTCGTTAACGAACACATTGCAATTGTTGAAAATCGACATTTTAAATACAAATATATGGATTAATTTTTATTCGTTCAATTGTTGTAATCAGAGATTATAGAAATTCCAATGTATTGTTCATATTACATCACACAGTTCGCAAATAAAGAAATTACAATTGTTGGAAATTACGTTCAATAGTTAATTCGACATCGTAGATTGTAAATATGATAAGTATTTGTATCAATTTTTGTTCGGTCAATTGTTATAAGCAAAGATTATAAATAAAATAAACATATTCCTTTTCTCTTCAAATTAAAATTAATTTAATTCTGAATCTTTGTAGGTACTGTTTTTCATTGCAGCTTGTTAGAAAATTTGCATAGTACAATATTAAGCAACATTATTAACAATATTTTGTCATAATCATTTTTCAAATAGCGCCCAATTTAAAATAGCATTTATTAATACAATACCATTGTTGCCACTGTTGTATTTTTAACAACACTAGAATTTTTGGTACTTTTTATTCTAATATTGGTAACAGAATTTTTGGTAATATTTATTCTAATATTGGTATCCATGGTTAATGTTGGTATAATTGCGAGGAACCCTTGGAACTTTCATTGAAAAGAAAGAAAGTAATGTTTGTAAACAATAAAAATCAAGCAACGTAATTATAAAAATTAGCACAAAACGAAAATTCTGTGCTAGACACATCGTTTTATACTTATTTTCTTTAAGTTATAGTAATTATATAACTAATAATATAACCTATAATATATTTAAATAAGGTGAGTTTTTGAGTTACACATGTTCATTGTTTGATTTTGTAGTTTTTCTAAATTTGTACCAGATATGGCAAAAGCACGATACGTTATACAATGGGACGAACAGCCATTACATCTTAGTAAGGTACTGAGTTCTTTAGTAGAGTCGCAAATGTTAGTAGACTTGACTGTCAATTGCAATTCTTATACCATTAAAGTACACAAATGTGTACTAGCTGCTAATAGCACATATTTTCGCGTAAGTTTATACATTAAATATAGCAAACAGTTTATTTCTTAATGTGTAATTTGATTTTAGGATCATCTGCAGAAGGATATGTCAATTGATAGGGTTGTTATTAATGGTATTAAACATACAGTTTTAAAAGCGTTAATTGAATTCATGTATTGTGGAGAAACTTCGATTCCTGAAGAAAATATGAGCGAGTTAGTTGCTGCAGCGAAATTTTTCTGCGTCCGGGGTATAACTTGCATTATTCCTCAAAAAATAGGCGAAAATAATACTGACCAAAGTAAGTTATTCTGAAAATATAATTTGTTGAATTTTTATTGTTGCAATCAAAATTATTTATAAAGTATTCAAAGTTTAAATGATATACTATTTATTAATATGAATATTTCTAGTAATAATCAAATTTTCAACTAAATTTCTTTGTCATAATAAAAGCGCGGGAAATTTTTACCCGTCTAATACGCGGATCGCGCAGGACTCTATACGTGGCCAGGGTTGTATTATCATATTTTGTACTGAGTATAAGACAAATGGTTCATATTTTTTATAACTTTATTTTAAATGTGTTCAAATTAAAAATTGTCAAAACTGTTAAATTATTTTTTGATGACTCAAATAATTTCTATATTATTAAAGATACAGTGAAATGCTATAAGACAATCTTATAGAACACCAAGGGGGACATCCGATTAGAGGAAATTTTTTGTTAAACCAGTGGTTCTCAAGTTACATACAAAAGTTATATTTTCTTAAATGGGATGATATATATTTTTTAGTCCCATTCGATAGAGTATTTTTTTCTGAATTCAACCATGTGATTATTTTATTTCCTTAAATAACAAAAATATTGAGAAAAATTTAATTGAAATTTAAATAAATTTGATTTTCAAATTTTTTTATCAGTAGGCTATGTATGAAAAACAATTGATCTTAAATTAAAATGAAACAAATATTTGTTAATAACGTTATAAACAATATTCTATTTGATTTCTATCCTAAATAATTCAAATTAAAAAATCTGATGTGGCCAACACATGACCTCCCGTCAATTCCATGTTTGAAATAGCAATGAGCTTTTAAGTAAAGTATCACTTCCGGTTGATCGTTTGTAAACAAAATCTAATTCGTTCTTTCAATAAATAGAAAAGTCTGTAATACCAAATTTTAGATTATATTTTATTATGTTTTTCCTCGAAAATCTATTAAGAGCTCCAAATTAAGTACCACTTCCGGTTTATAATATAGGTACAGTCAAAATCTAATGTTGTTTCAAATTATACACGTGTTTTAAATACCAAATTTGAGCAGTTTTGAATCATGTTTTAATATATTTTTTCAAGAAAATCTGTTTATAGCTTCATGTAAAGTAGTACTTCCGGTTTATCAATTTTACAAAACATCTAGTATGTCGTTCTCATTAATATAAAAGTCTTAAATACCAAATTTGAAAAGTTTTGGATTGTATCAATTTATTTTTCACGAAAATCTGTTCAGAGCTTCAAATAAAGTATCACTTCCGGTGTATCAATTTTAGTCAAAATCTAATATGTTACTTCCCTTTATATAAAAGTCTTAAATACTAAATTTGACAAGTTTTGGAGTATATCATAATATATTTTTCACGAAAATCTGTTCAGAGCTTCAAGTAAAGTATCACTTCTGGTTGATTAATTCTAGCCAAAATCTAATACGTTGTTTCCCATGATATAAAAGTCTTAAATACTAAAATTGAAAAGTTTTGGATTATATTTTAATATAGTTTTTCATTAAAAACTGTCATGGGCTTCAAGTAAAGTATCACTTCCATTTATCCAGTTTTACCCAAAATCAAATCAACTCGTTATATGAATGCAGGAAGATTAAATACGGAAAATAGATATATTTGGAAGTTTGTTATAAGAGTTATCGTGGACGAAAAAATCGTCACTCACACACACAAACTCACACACACACACACACGCATCCACACACACACATCATCGTAAAAATAGTAAAAACGTGTTGTGGGGACCCTAATTCGTGCTTATTTACTGAAAACTCACCATTGCATTTTTGGCACGATTACATTACCTCCCTTACGTACGGTATGACGGGTGGTAAAAATTGATTAAGATCTAAATAACTTAATTTTAAATGATATATAAATGTTTAAAATGCAAATTTACTTTATTTTCTATTCTCAATAATTCTAGTGGACCCTCGTACGTATGTACATAGTATAAATAAAATAGGTCACTTACCTTTGCATTACAAATAAAATGACCCATATTACCAGTCGGTAATTCTGGACTAATTCCTGCCAAAATTACATCCTTGAAAACGTTCACATCAAGCAGTTCATGTACCTCACGAAAACTACACTCGTTTTTAAACAATCCAGGGATATATTTTTAATATTTAAGACGATTTGCAAGCATTAAAAATAAATGTAACAGGTTTTTCAACACGTGGTTAGTGAGCGAAGTTCGAACAAGTATTACGTACAGCTCTATGATATTAATAATTAATTAGTTATGCTTGTCGTTTATTGCAGACTACGTCATCGAGAATTATTAATTTTTAGACATCTAGCGGTAAAAATAAATACTTGTTGTTTCAAATATATTATAGTTATTTACCGGTTTCAGGATATCATTCCATTGTTTACATGTACAAAAGTAGGCTGGTACCTAAGTAATAACTGTATCTGTATGGTAATATTTTTACCATACTGACTTGTCAACAACGGTCTACAAAATGAAAATAAAATAAAATGAAAATATAACGCTCTTCATTAATACATACAGATAACGTTAGCCTATCGTTCTAAATACGGTCTACTTTATTCTAAAGTAATAAACATGTGGAACAAAGCACATAATTTAAATATTTGTCATATTGACATATGTCAAAATAATTGTTCTGTTAACCATAGCAATCTGAAAGTAGCATTAATGAGAGAATTTCAAAAAATGATATTTATCAATAATGCCTTAATTTTCTGAAACCGATAAACTAATGAACAAACCACGGATGTTATGAATCATAACAAGCCTTAGATGTCTTAAAATTCTCGCTCTACGAGCTCGGATTTCAAACCGACATCTTCGGCAGTTATGATATACATAACATTCCTAGGTATGTTAATAGTTATAACATACCTAGGAATGTGATGCACATCATAACTGCTGCAGATGTCAGTTTGAAATCCGAGCTCGTAGAGTCAGTATGGTAATAATACCATACAGATACAGTTATTACTTACACTATTATTCACGAAAGATGACTATTCAAGGTCATTTGTTCGAAGAAAGAATACACATCACTTTATAGCAGTAGCTTAGCAACATTTTATATTAGAAAGAGAAAGATTATTAGATCTATGTCTATTTAATTTATGTCGTGTGACAGATATACGTAAATAGTGGCATTACTTTCTAACACACTATAAATAATAATGACATAGGTCGTAGCATTACAGATACCTAATTATCGACTACCCTGCCCTCTGTGCTAAAATTTACCCAGTGGCGTTGACATTTAAATTAAATTATTATTCCTTGGTTTATAAGTTAAGTGTATGTTTTGGTATATTGCAAAAATATAAGTGAAGAACATAAATCTTTCAGAAAGGTATTATTTAGAAAGAAGCATAATTTTCAAATGAATTATTCTTATTTTTTCAGTTAAAATGTGTCCATAAATATTTCATGTTGCACGCCTATGCAAACGAAATGCATTGAAGTTATCTGCAAGTAATATTATATGAGACGGCTCATAAATGACCTTGATTAGTCATCTTTCGTGAATAATAGTTTAGTTACCAGCCTACTTTTGTACATGTAAACAATGGAATAATATCCTGAAACCGGTAAAATATTTTACTCCTAATTGATGTTTATTCCTTTCAGTCGCTGAAAGCAATCTCGTGAAAAAACCGCCCCTATTTTTTTCAAAAAACGATAAAAAGTATTCCTTTAAAGAAAAAGACACAAATTATGCTTTATTTGACAACTTGGGCCGGCGTAAACATCCCCACACTAAAGTAACCGACGAAGCGCATGTCGCTTTAGCGAAAGAAGAAGCGGCAAGTCGCTTCGCCCTAGAAATGTTAAAAAAAGACATAAACAACACCTCAAATGTTTTTGTTATTGACGAGACATGTACTGAAGCGACTGTCGAAACAAATCTTACCGCTCAGTACGAAAACGCAAACAATGTTATGCAAATTCAAGAGTACGTTATTCAAAACGAAATTAAAAACGATACTTCAGAATTAGTCACTGAAGAAAATAATATAGACATTAATAATTTGATTCCAAAAACGAAACAAAGTCCCATTGATGATAGAATGAACGAAATGGCCAACGTCCCAATGTTATATAAACCAAATGATGGAAGTTACATTAATGTAAATGTCAACAATCAAATATTAGAATCATTACAAAACACTCACGGCATTACATATCACGTAATGCCAGAGGACGGTAATGTAGATTTCCAACAATATATTTGCAACAACTTCGGCCAATATTCCGTCCAACTGGATACTACTCAACAGGATTCCCCATATGGATTAGTCAACAATGTTTCAGAATCAAAAAAACCTTTAACTTTTACTCAACTTGTCGCTGATACAGTTAGTTCTGATTACGATACCTCCTACCCTGAAACATCAACATCCTTTGACGCCATTTTGACTAAAAACGAAGACAACGTCCAATATGTTGACGAACCTGTCAAGTTGGTCACTGAAGAAATTTACACGCCGAATTATAACGAAAATTTCGCTGGTGAATTGTTGGATGTACGTAAAGATGTATTGATTGAAAATATTATCACCCCTAAAAAGAAAAGGGGGCGACCCCCTAAGAGAAAAATCGCTGAGAAAATAAATGATGAGGATATTAAGCCGTTTAAACAACTTAATGATTCGGTGGAAATCATAGAGACAAATATGGATAATGTAGTTGAAGATTTGTCTATTATAGGAGATGATAAAGAAAATGAAGATCCTCTTTTAATAGATCAAAATATAGAGGATTTAGAAATTGGGAAAACGGCGAATATGTTGTCGCAAGACCAAAGTTGTAATGTATTGTTAAATGAAAACCGTAGACAGACGCGTTCGTCATTAAAGTTTCACTAATTGTTGTTAATATTTCTTTGTAGTAATCAATAATTTAAATGTACTGAATTTTATTAATAATAAAAAATTATAACAAAATTCTTTTTTCAAATATATTTATTGTGTTTTTTTTCAGCCCCTGAATTATTGCAAGCTAAGTATAATTTAAATTTAAAAGCTAGCTTTAATGTTATTTTCTTGTAAAAATACGGGCCACTGTTTTCGAAAAAAAATAGCTAATAACTCAAAAAACCTTTTTTTGCACATTTAATTCAAGAGTCACAACTTATATTTATATCCCTATCGGCTACTTGCGTGCCATTTTTTATTTAATATTTTTTTTGTGCAACCGGACGCGAAATAAGCATTTCGCAGCCGTAATACAGGCCGCGAAATTAAATTTTGCAACCGTTGTTATGGTAACGGCCGCGAAATTCATTTCGCGGACGTTGTCATAGTAGCGGCCGCGAAATTAGGTAAATAATCACTTTGACACTTGAAAATTGCATGGTTTTGTTTATCAAATGTTAATCCCATAGCCACCGTGAAAGCTAACTTTCTATATACAATGAAACTATTTAAAATTAATAAAATTTGTAATTACATATTTTTTACGGTTGCACAAAAAATATTGTGTACACCTTGTCCGCGAAATCCTTTAGCGCCCTCGAGATTGTCTTGCCTCGGCCGCAAGCGGCCTCGGCGACAATTTTTCTCTCGGTACGCTAAAGAGTGATTTCGCGGCCTTGATATACAAATAACTATTTCGTACCTCCGTCCATTTTGACTAGTATTACAGAACTCAAAATCGTCCAGAAATGCGCTGTTGCTGACCTAGGCCAGCAAAAGGAGTTGGCATTACTGTTCTCGTGACATGTCAATTTAAGATTATTTTCAACAAAAGAATTAGCAAAATATTTACAAATTTTAGGGCTAAATCTTTAATTGTTGTAACTTAAATAACTAAATTTTGTCATAAAAATAATATGCTGTCATTACTGACATCTCGTATAGATTAATTATAAGTTCCAACTTTAGGACTAGTTTGTTTTGTAACTACAACTAACTTCACGTGATACACTTGAGTTTCCGCCATCTGTCATTAAAAATATGCGAAAGTATATAATATATATATATATATATATATATATATATATATATATATATATATATATATATATATATATATATATATATATATATATATATATATATATATACAGGGTGTAAATGAAATAAGTGCATTAAATTTAACCAGTAATGTAACTCGATGAGAGGAACAATATTTCTTAATAACTTTTTTTTCTAAGTCTTTTAGATTTTGAGTTAAAATTCTTTAAAGATTTGCTGCATATTTCGTTACCCGCTCATGGAGAACAAATGACTGTTGCCGTGTTCAAGTGGGATACAATCAGCTCAAAAATTGTCGGTTATCGGTTACACTTACAGTCACAGCAATTAATAAACGAATCAAGGGAAATAACATTATTATTAATTAATACGTAAGAGTACAATTTTTAAAATAAATAAATTTAAATTTTGGATAACAAAATTATAAAGTTGTGTTTTGAACCAGGATTTTAATCACCTTTGAATAGTGTGAATAGAGGAAGACAAGGAGAGACGAGGAGCAAAAGCATAGTTGTTAGGTTATGAGATGATTATTTATCGTCGAGAAATCATAATAGTTTAAATACGTTATTCAAAAAATGTAAGTACAAACTTTTGTCCATTTAAAAGAGGTACATGAGTATCAATAATTAGTCGTCCATTTATTGTTCCCGCCCAAAACATTTTTTAATGAAAATTTTTACAGCATTTTCGTCTGTCAAGATGTGTATTGTGCATAATAAATACACCTTCCCAAGTAAATTCAGTCTCATGAATGGCAACTCCATGACACTGTCTTTATGAGAACCGTGATGTCAAGTAACATGTAGTACAGATACGAGTAAAAAGATAAATAAATAAACCATAGGTAAGTAATTACAATGTCTGTGTACTCGCATTTTGACAGAATTTTACCTTATAAACAAGTTTATTACTAATGTCAAAATTTAATTGCAACAATTGACAGGACTGTCAATTGCTAAAACAAAATTTTTCATAGCTATTGCTGCTGCATTCAATTATTACAAAAATATTTGGAACGACTCGTCAATTTACGGGGTGGTAAAAATGCTAAAAAAATATGCGATTTCGAGAAAAAGTTATTAAGAAATATTGTTGCTCTCGATGAGTTATACTACTGGTCAAATTTAATGCACTTATTTCATTTACACCCTGTATATATATATATATATATATATATATATATATATATATATATATATATATATATATATATATATATATATATACAGGGTGTAAATGAAATAAGTGCATTAATTTTAACCAGTAATGTAACTCGATGAGAGCAACAATATTTCTTAATAACTTTTTTTTCTAAGTCTTTTAGATTTTGAGTTAAAATTCTTTAAAGATTTGCTGCATATTTCGTTACCCGCTCATGGAGAACAAATGAGCAGCTGCCATACAAGTGGGATACAAGCAGCTCAAAATTTGTCGGTTATCGGTTACACTTACAGTCACAGTAATTAATAAACGAATCAAGGGAAATAACATTATTATTAATTAATACGTAATAATACAATTTTTAAAATAAATAAATTTAAATTTTGGATAACAAAATTATAAAGTTGTGTATTGAAACAGGCTTTTTATCTTTACCTGTGAATAGTGTGAATAGAGGAAGACAAGGGGTGACGGGGTAACTAGAGGAAGAGAAAAAGCATAGTTATTAGGTTATGAGATGATTATTTAATTTATCGTCGATAAATCATAATAGTTTAAATACGTTATTCAAAAAATGTAAGTACAAACTTTTGTCCATTTAAAAGAGGTACATGAGTACCAATAATTAGTCGTCCATTTATTGTTCCCCAAACATTTTTTAATGAAAATTTTTACAGCATTTTCGCTGTCAAGATGTGTATTGTGCATAATAAATACACCTTCCCAAGTAAATTCAGTCTCATGAATGAACATTATGAGCCATTCCCAAAATTGAAGTCTGTTATGTGCTGAAAACATTGAACTTTTTACACATGGTATGGATACAGATGTACAAGATTAACAAATGTGCGAATATTAAGAACAGAATGATTTGGTGATGATTTGGAAACGCTCCGTGTAAATGCGTTGGCAACTCCATGACACTGTCTTTATGAGAACCGTGATGTCAAGTAACATGTAGTACAGATACGAGTAAAAAATAAATAAATAAATAAACCATAGGTAAGTAATTACAATGTCTGTGTACTCGCATTTTGACAGAATTTTACCTTATAAACAAGTTTATTACTGTCAAAATTTAATTGCAACAATTGACAAGACTGTCAATTGCTAAAACAAAATTTTTCATAGCTATTGCTGCTGCATTCAATTATCACAAAAATATTTGGAACGACTCGTCAATTTACGGGGTGGTAAAAATGCTAAAAAAATATGCGATTTCGAGAAAAAGTTATTAAGAAATATTGTTGCTCTCGATGAGTTATACTACTGGTCAAATTTAATGCACTTATTTCATTTACACCCTGTATATATATATATATATAACTAATGTTTGTATGTTATATTTTCAATAGATATAAAATAATTAGGCATTTTAAGCTCAAATGTAAATAATTATAATTAAACTTGCAATGCAAAGTGTAGAGAAATATACGAAGAATTTATGAAGAAGTAATAATAATAATAATATCTTTATTTATTTAGCTAACAAGCTATAAAAATAACAATACATTTATATTTACATATAATATCTTTTAATTTCTATTATAATTTTTTTTACATTTAAGTCGGCACAAAAAATCTTGTGTATCACACGCCCAGAAACTGTTTTGTGAGATCTCGTATTTGCATATCTGTCAGAATAAACTCGGTCTCACAAATGTTCAGTTTCTGGCCTAGTGATACAAATAACTATTTTTTTGGCAAAATTTTCATTGATTGGCCAGAAAAAAATAATGAAATTTTAATATTCAAATTGCCGCCATGTTTGACGTAGAACTACGCCGAACCAATGAATAGCCGTAAAGCCATAGCATCGATACGTCCCATAGCAACGGCATGTGTGGGTAATTTAAACATGACAGGTCACCTCTTTGACATTTGAATAATAGTTTGGAGGTTAATATTTTAGTTTGTCATTTTAATCTTGTACGAGTATAAGTTAAGTTAAAATCCTGCTTAACAAATCGAAATACGTAATAAAAGTAAGAGAAACCACGCAAATTGCAAATAAGAAAGAAGAGAGACAGTGACAGAAAAATGAACTAATGTCAAAATCATATTAAAACTCGCACCCGCTCGCCATCTACAGATTACATTCTTAAATATGCTTCCCTTTCCCCAGTTCAAAATAATGACGTCAAAGAAAATTTTCTTTCTTAATTTATTAAAAAACATATATTTTTTAAAAATAAAATTTATTTTTTTACAGACGTTTACAACATTACTTTAGGTACATAGCAATAGATATCAGATTTTCAGTATCACGCTGGTAGCATATTTGGCAATCCAACATGACATCATAAGTGGAAAGCAGGTGTGATTTTAACCTCACTTTCGAATATTTTTTAAAATTATTTAATTATTTATCTTATTAATATTATAAAAATCGAGGAATTTTGTTACACATTATTCGTAAAATTAAACTATAATTTTTTTCATGGCTCCATCATTGAGTAAAATATGTATACTGAAAGTGAATAAGCAGAAGACTCACGTCATCGACCTGAAAAAAACCTTATAAAACGAAATATAACTTACAGAAATTATTGGGTGTTATTTATTTTTTAAAAAGGAATAAAAAATACTAGCATTAAGAAACGTATATATTAATGAAATTTACCTTCATATCCAAGTCAATCCTTATTCCTTTTAGGGAATACAAAATTATTTGAAATAAATGTAGTTAATTTTCGTATCATAACGGTAGCACTACTGACAATGTCCATGTTTACATTGAATTTAAAATCGATCAAATATCGATTCTGTCCCTGTCACTTGATCATCAGTGATCGTCAACTCATCTTATCCAGGCACAAGTGACTTGAATTAATATAAATGATTGCAAATATCAAAGTAGTTATGTATTATTCTTGGTATTATTGTTTTGTAAAAAATATATTGAACTGTCACTTTGCTGTCAATAAAATATATAAAAAAACCGTTTTAGTTTCTTCTGAATTTAGTATTTTGTGAGTTGTGTTTACGCTAGAGAATTACTGCAGTGCCCAATTACCGGATAAGCTCACTAGGCTGCAGCCTAGTGCGCACAGATTTTGGGGGCGCACAATTTTCTTGTCTCATTATAGTTTTTGGGGTGCTTTCATTTGGTTAGAGCTAAGACGACCTAAACCAGGCCCTGAATATTATTGTTTTGTTTTAATAAATATTACAAAATAATATTGGGAAGGCAGCATCTAGCAATATAATTATGTATTGTATTGATTATGGTGAAATATATTGAGTACATACATATATGTACTTTAAATTGTACATAAATAACTCCAAATATATGTAATAAACACATAAATTAATAAATAAATAAAAATAAATATATAAAAGAAAATGATTATTTTCAAAAATAATTTAGTTTTGTTATTAATTATTTTAATTACTTACATGCATGTATTGTATACAGTAAGTTATGCAACACGCATTGCATTTTCTAGAATAAATTAGGACCCCATGTAAACGTAGTAACAGGTGACGTCATTATCTAGTAATATTTATTGATGACGTGAGTCTTCTGCTTATTCATTTTCACTATATTGTATGCATTTTGTAAGGCAAAGGTCTTTTATGTTCTCCATTGTCTGAAATATTGTTGAAATCAATATAATTCTTAAGAATATTACATTACTTTATTGATACAGTGTATGTATATTCATATTATTATGTAAATATTAAAATATTCAAATATACAACCTTTTCGATTACAATTAAACTCTGTTCCATTTAAGCCATTCAGCAGATGGCGCTGACATCAGCGCCAGTTTCAAGTAGCCGAAATTACATTGGCTAAACGTGTCTCTTGTCTCCAATTTTAGCCAATCATAGTGTTCAAGATTATACCCTATTCTCTAACATACTGAATGGCTTAAATGGAACAATGTTTGGTTTATTTTTTATAATAATTTTTTATTAAATTCTGAAATTAAAAACAATTGCTGTATTTTTGTAATGTTGTCCTTATTAGCATTTATTTATTTATTTTTTACTATATCATATAATGATTCGTCATCAGGTTCATGGTTTTTTATTTCATCATACGTAGAATCATCTGGTGTTGGAGCTTCGATCTGAAATTCAATAGGTAGGTATAGATTTTTTAATCCATTTGAATTTAAATATAACAGGAATAAAAGGTCACAAGACGATTTTTTTTTCAATTATTGCGTTTAGATTAAATTCAGTACTTAAAACGAACTAAAATCCTATCAAACTGCTCTCACCATGCTAACAGCATTTTGAACAACTTTTAAACTATCATATTCGTCGTCTTGACTGTCTTGACTTTGACTGTTCTGAAAAATGTAATATAGGTAATATGTTTTTCCTGACAATTAATTTAGGGTAAATTTACCTGTTGTTTTACTTTATTTGGAATGTTAATATCAATTATTTGCATATAATCATTGTCTACATAAATATCTGTAAAATAATATTATATAGGTATACTACTATTCACGAAAGATGACTATTCAAGGTCATTTGTTCGAAGAAAGAATACACATCACTTTATAGCAGTAGCTTAACAACATTTTGTATTAAAAAGAGAAAGATTTTTTGACATGTCTATTTAATTTATGTGACATATATACGTAAATAGTGGCATTACTTTCTAACACACTATAAATAATAATGGCATATTTCGTAGAATTACAGATACCTAATTATTATCTACTACACTGCCCTCTGTGCTAATATTTACCCACTGGCGTTGACATTTAAATCAATTTATTATTCCTTGGTTTATAAGTTAAGACTAGGTTTTTGTATTTTGCAAAAACATAAGTGAAGAACATAAAATTTTCAGAAAGGCATTAATTAGAAAGAAACCTATACTCTATCCGTTTTAACTATAGACTAGATGGCGTTTCGAGCGCGGCCGTTTTTACATGTATTAAATAAAAAATTCAAATTTTGGCGCCATTCCTGGATTTAAAAAATTCTTTCTAATTGACATTTTTTAGTAATTTTGTCTTGTACGTACATGTATGCATATACTTATAGTCTCCGTAGCTTTCTCTACATTTCGGCGAAAGGGGCATGCATAAATGAAAACCACATTATTCAAATAAATTTTAAAGAAAACAACGTAAAATAAAAATATAATTCACCTTTGAAATATAAATATTTACACTCTAAAATATATACATTATATGTATAAACTATATGCACCGTTAAATATGAACAAAATAATGTTCTAAACTAATTTCTTTGTTCCTGGGGTGATCCGAATGACCCGTTTTCCTCATGTTCTTATAGCTTTCCAATTATTACATCGTCCTATGACCAGTTCTGATGCCACAATTTGGACACTTTCTAGTTTGAAATATGCATTCGTGGCACGATATGTGCAGTATAAATTATACGCCAATTTTTTGCCCGCTTCGGAGGGCCTTTCCTTTTGGATATTTTAAAACTTAGCACAGCCAGGTTCAGGATTTTTATCCATAATATTAACGAAGAGAACAATAACAAAACTAACGAACTACTAACTAAAAACTAAGAAAACGCGCACAATGAAAACTATGTAATATGAAATATAACGACAAAACACTATGAAAATTATATAAACGAAAAAAACAAACAGAACTGAACAGAAATTGATAATATGTAATAAATCGTGTACTATTAACTATGTTGACATTTATATATTTGATGTCAGACGGCAAAATAACTGATACAGTTGTCAAGCAAATTTAAATTTCGCGTCAATTATTTTACTGTGTAAACTCGGTTCACGTTTGAACCAATCAGAGAGCTAGAATCTTAAGCCCTATCTCACCCAACGCTCTATAGTTAAAACGGATAGAGTATAATTTTCAAATGAATTACTCTTATTTTTTCAGTTAAAATGTGTCCATAAATTCATGTTGCACGTCTATGCATACGAAATGCAATGAAGTTATCTGCTAGTAATATTATACCAGACGGCTCACAAATGACCTTGAATTGTCATCTTTCGTGAATAATAGTTTACCTAAAGTCCGTTTCCATGATTTGATCCCCACGTCATCAATAGTAAACATATGGTTCAAATCGCCAGGGGCGGGAGGGAATTGATGACGTCATACTGTTACCATGGTTTTATTATAGGGATTTAATTTTCTAGTTTGATATACGGTGGAGTATGACAGGACTTTTTCATATTTGACATTTTCAATATTTTATTTGCAATAATTTTGTTGTTCGCTAATATAATATATTCCTTGTGTGAATATTATTATTCATCAAAATTCGAAGAGACCCTTACATATTTCGCAATATCGCAATTGCATAATTATGATATAATGTCAAAACTGATAAAAACTGACAATATGACCTATATTGTGTCAATTTCGTTATTCACCAAATTCGAAGTATAAATAGTTATTTAGAAATAATAAACCAATTGAATAAATACGATATAAATATAATGAATGAAATATACCTCTTTTTATTTTCTACAAGCAATATATTGCAATAATTGTCGGAAAACTTAAAATCGCAGTCTTTGCAATAGCAAAATACAATAAATCCCAAGAATTAACAAAACTGACAATACACAACGAAGCACAAATTATTATCGACCTTAATCACGTGAATGACAGAATGACATGACTATTCAAATAATTCAAATATTTGAAAATGATACTCGTTACCGCGGTTACAATACAGTTTCTATTTCATTTTTTGCTGTTGGTTAGACGGAGATAACTTATTCCCCTCTGAAAACCAAACGACAATGAGATAGCGAATAAAAGTCTCATATATGCCATGTGGGTACGACAAGGATGCTAGATAAAAGTTTTGTAATTCTTGCATCAGAAATTGATGACGTAGGGTTCAACTGGGAGATATATAGTGTAAACTATTATTCACGAAAGATGACTATTCAAGGTCATTTGTGAGCCGTCTGATATAATATTACTTGCAGATAACTTCACTGCATTTCGTTTGCATAGGCGTGAAACATGAAATATTTATGGACACATTTTAACTGAAAAAATAAGAATAATTCATTTGAAAATTATGTTTCTTTCTAAATAATGCCTTTCTGAAAGATTCATGTTCTTCACTTATGTTTTTGCAAAATACAAAAACATAGACTTAACTTATAAACCAAGGAATAATAATTTGATTTAAACGTCAACGCCACTGGGTAAATATTAGCACAGAAGGCAGGGTAGTAGATAATTAGGTATCTGTAATTCTACGACATATGTCATTATTATTTATAGTGTGTTAGAAAGTAATGCCACTATTTACGTATATCTGTCACACCATATAAATTAAATAGACATAGGTCAAATAATCTTTCTCTTTCTAAAACCAAATGTTGCTAAGCTACTGCTATAAAGTGATGTGTATTCTTTCTTCGAACAAATGACCTTGAATAGTCATCTTTCCTGAATAATAGTTTAGTTATATTTAGATAAACTGTATTTCAGATAAGAATAGACTGTTTTACACACTTAAAACATACTTGACAGCTTGAAAATTCAAAATTTGATAATTTTTAATTATTTAGTAAATAAATAGTTACTTAAAGTTGTTAAATATATTATAAAATCAAAATGGAATAATTAATATACCTGCTTTACATATTGCTATTGTATACTTGGTTTGCGTTTAGACCAATCAGAAAGCTGCAATCGTAAGCCCTTTCTTTCGCCTAAGTCTATTCTTGTCTGAAATACAGTATAAGTTTATATTTTCTTACTGGATGATGCGATTCCACTAATTGGTTCAATATTCTTTTTCTTTTTATATGTGATGAATAGACATATACCAATAAAAATGATGTATGGTATAGCTAATATTACAATATAAATATACAAATGCCATTCTTGTGTATTCAAAGCTGTTTGAAAACTTGTATAATATACATGTGACAAGATTTCATTGTTATATTTGTAGATTACAACAATAGCAATTTCATATTTTGTGTAAGGTTCTAGTTTGTAATTAATAATGGTTTCGTTCAATTGCATTGATTTGGATTTTTCTTCATTTCCGATTAAAAATTGTTGTTCTTTGCTTAACTAAAATAAATCTTAGGTATATAAAATACCAAAATTAGTTTTGTATTTACCTCTAATATTTCCTTAGCTATCCATGCGTGTTCGTATTTCGTATGATTAAGTATTGTTTGTTTAAAATTATTGGATATTTCTTTATTCATTTTACAAATTGAATTTATTATACTGACTATTATATATACAGAGCTGTAAAAATATTAATCACTAAAAATTAATTTTAAAAAAATGTACAATATTTACCAATTTAGACTTTGTGTAATGGTTTTAACACTTGGTATGATTATTGTTGCTGTATTTTCACTGGTTACTTTGTTGTCATCAATGATGTCAGCAATAAATGGTTTAGATACAAGTGGTTGAACTGTTAATATAATTATTACAATTAAAAAAAATATAAATAATTGTTAATAAATATAATTCTTACTCCTGTTACAAAAAGGAGGGATGAACGTATCTTTGCAACCATTGTTACATTCGCCCGTTAATGCTGAACAAGTTACATTATTTTGACATAGTCCACATTTATAAATACAGTTATATCCGTAAAATCCAGGATTACATTCTACAAAAGAATATAGTTACTGTGATGGATCATATGCTAAGCATTAATAACTTCTAGAAAAGCTGTGTGTTCGACACAAGACCGGATGGTGCCATGAGGCAGAGAAGCGACTGCCTCACTTCATAGAATTTAGGGACGCATTTTCGGGTACATTTTGTTAAGTGCCGTTATTTTCTGAATGTTCTGTTGGATGAAATAGAAAATTGTTTTAAACTGATAACTGGTGAAAAACAATAGACCTTTTTAATTTAACGGCTCTCTTTCTATCGTTGTAAATAGTAAGAAAATGCAGTGTCGGATTAAGGAAATATGGGGCCCTAGGCAAAGAGTTTACATCGGGCCCCTACCCTCCTCCTCCATTTTTTTACTTAGGGCCGATATTTTCACCTCCGGATAAAGTTCAGGATAACTATCCGTCAGATAAATGATAAAATATCGCATCGAAATACGAGCATAAATGAGGTAAATTATATTGAATGCCATTTTTTGATGCGATATTGTTCATTTATCCGACAGATGTTATCCAGCACTTTCTCCAAAGATGGAAATACCGGCCCTTAATAAAGTTAAAAACGAAAATAAATAGGTACAATATTGAAATTTTGGTTATTTTATAATATAATGCACATACAAAATTTAAACAATAAAAAAAATCCAAAATTATAAATCTAAAATAAACTACACAAAAATAGTATCCATTACAATATAAATAATAATATTAATTACAATTATTTTTTTTTCGTACTTTTAATTCAGTGAATTTAGTAATCAAATATTCATAATTTAAAAACTCGGTTAAAACATAAATTTCAATATACAACATAGATAAACTATTTAATTTTTGTTGTCCTAAAGTACTTCTCAAATATTTTTTTTACTGTTTTGAGAACTGAAAATGTCCTCTTTCCATCTGCATTGCTTATTTGCAAAGTTAGAAATATTCTTAAAATAATATCCAAATTTGGGACTGTTGCTATTATATTATTTTGTTGAATAAATAAATGCATTAATTCTGGTGTTGATAATTTGCAACGATAATGTTCGCATAGTCCCACCACCAGATACCAGATGGCAGCCGAATGTATAGACGATAATTCCCTACTTTTAATTCAGTTCTATGAATCTACATAAATATTATTTTGCAGTTAGCTTTAGCTAAAATGTATTACATTTTGCTTACAAAATAAAATTCAAAATAATTGTTAATGATGCATATCTGATTTACAGGCATTAGTCATTTCCGGGCCCAATTCATTACGGGCCCTAGGCAACTGCCTAGTTTGCCTAATGGTTAATCCGGGCCTGAGAAAATGGCGCGAACAACTGCCAACAGGCTGTCAAACGAAACGTCAAAAATATTGCAGTTATTAAAATACCTGTATTATCAGTGAAAATTTGCATCGTTAGACATTTTTATGACTTGTTAGCTATTTCTACTCCGGCGGCGTAGAAATTAGCTATTTCTACTCCCCCGGCGTAGAAATAAAATAAATAAATATCCATAGAAAGTACATAGAATTAGCGAATAAAAAGAAAAGTAGTGCGTTTGAAAAGAAAAATTTAATGTGTCATTCGGAATAAAAGTGTCTTTGTGTGCCTCGCATGCAATTGTCCGACTCGCTTCACTCGTCGTCCAAACTTCCATGCTCGCCACACAAAGTATCACTTTTACTCCTAATAACACAATATACTATTGTAACTTATTTCGATAAGATTTTTTAAAGTTATCTGAGGTATTCTCACATTTTACGTCTAATTTTTTTTTTAGAAACAAATGCCATAGATCTCATTTGTTCTTACTATGCGCACATCCCCATTGCGCATATCTTCTATCTCTTTAAATTGAAACAGCCGTATTCATAGTAATTCTGACGTGGTTTAAACCAGGTCTATCTTAGGTCTAAGGTTTTTCCTTATTCATAGTAACGGTTGACTTGGATCTAGTTTAAACCGAGTGTAAATTTTAGACCGATCGTACCCCTAGTTTAAACTAGGTCTAAAGTCCTGTCATTGTAACGAATATATAGTGTGCTTTAAAAAATTGCATTCGTAAGACAAAAAATATTTATTAATTATGTATGATATTTTCATTTATCTGACAGTTAAATTAACTGACACTTTACCAGGAGATTGAAGTACCGACCCTAAAAAAATAAAATTTACCTTTATCACAAATAGGCGATATGTAACCTGCCTGGCACCCACTTTTACATTCTCCATTTATTGCAGAACATGTTTCATTATTGCGGCAATAACCACATTTACGTGAGCAGTTAAGTCCATAGAAACCAAAATTGCAAGCTAAAAATAATAACTGCGTTCAGCACCTCTCAACGATGGCACCGAAGTTTGCCGAACGCGATTGGTCCAGCAATTGCATTCGGCAAACATTGGTACTGCCAATATTTAGGCGTTTCCAAATAAATGTAACATAGTATTGGCAGTTAAATAAATACAGCTTACGTTTGTGGCAAAGTGGTGCAATATAACCGTTTTTACAGCCATCTTTGCACTTTCCATTTATCGCAGAACATGTTTCGTTTTTGTTTCGGCACATACCACATTTCTGTTTGCAGTTTGCTCCATAGAAACCAGCATTGCAAGCTAAAATACAGTGTGTTTAAAAAATCCTAACTCGGAGAAGGCTATGCACAAAGAAACGTATGCCTTTTTAAAAGTATTTAATTAAATTTTGACACTAGAAATTTCTGCTTGAATCTCATTTTAGAAATGGAAATAAATTATAGTATATTAAGTATTAAGAACGATAAGGACAGTATACCGATCGCAATGTCCCTCAGTCTCCAACTTTGTCTGAGATCGGTAATTCTTTAACGTTTGTGATGCTTATACTATTTTTTGCACGATCGACGCACAAAATTTAAAAGAAAAATAAGATTTGAAAATGATTTTGACATATTAAATTTTTTTATTTGTCATTTTTGAAGAAAGCCTTGATTTTTGTTTTTATTTATTTATCGTCTCGTCTCCTGAACGGTAAGTGAAGCACATCACTTACCGACGTGAGTCACATCAATTACCGTTCAGTAATTTGTAAATAAGAACTACTGTCTTGGAAACACCATCGGTAAATATAAAAAATCTGATCTGAATATGAAGTATAGAGCCATTTATAAAATTGCACGTATTTGACGTAGTTTAACATTAACATCCATTTTTTTGTTTTTTTTTTGTTATTTTTTTGTCCTAATCCATAGCAAGCTACATTAAAAAACCAAAAAGAATATAAGTTTTAAATTTATATATCTCGCTTATACAAAGGAATAATTTAATAATACTTGATGTGCTTGAGGTAGAATTTAATTCTCTAAAACTCTTATTTGAAGCATTTATTTCTAAAATGAAAATGAAACCATTTTATTCAAGAAAAACTGTTAACAACTTTAGGTAATATATCACTTCCGGTTAGCCTGTTTTAACCAAAATCTACTATGTTATTTCCATTGACATAAAAGTCTTATATACCAAATTTGAAAAGTTTTGGATTATATTTTAAAATAGTTTTTCATTAAAATCTATTATAGGCTTCAAGTAAAGTACCACTTCTGGAAATTATGTAATGACAAAAAAGGGAAGTGCACAACTAGATGTTATGTCCTAAATACAAAACTTCAACTTTCTACGGCTTACCGTTTTTGAGTTATGCGAGATACGTACGTACGTACGTACAGATGCCACGACGAAATTAATCAAAATGGGTTCAGGGATGGTCAAAATGGATATTACGGATTATGGATTAAACTTCAAAATTAATTTACCAATTTGACTTTTGAATTGAATAATGGCCAGACACACGTTTCTCTGTAGTGCCTAAATACTGGACTATATTATTGAAGATACAATAAAATACTGTAAGGCAATCTTATAGAAGACCAAGGGGGACATCCGAATATAGAAGAAAATATTTTTTTAAACCAGTGGTTCTCAAGTTACAACACAAAGCTATATTTTTTTAAATTTGATATATACATTTTAGATCCATTTGATAGAGTATTTTTTTTTGAATTAAACTATGTAATCATTTTATATCCTAATATAATAAAAATATTGAGAAAAATTCAATTGAAATTTGATTTTTATAGCTATTTTTCAGTAGTCTATGTATGAAAAACAATAATTGCTATCTATCAATTTGAATTATTCACGATAGAAAACAAATAGAACATTACTTATAAAGTTATTAACAAATATCTGTTTCATTTAAGTTCAATTGTTTTTCATACATAGCAAAAATGAAATTTATATAAATTTCAAATGAATTTTGCTCAATATTTTTATGTTAGGATATAAGATGATTACATGGTTGAATTCAGAAAAAAATACTCTATTAAATAGGCTTAAATATATATATATATATATATATATATATATATATATATATATATATATATATATATATATATATATATCATCCCATTTAAAAAAATATAACTTTGTACTGTAACTTGAGTACCACTGGTTTAAAAAAATATTTTCTTCTATATTCGGATGTCCCCCTTGGTCTTCTACAAGATTGCTTTATAGTATTTTATTGTATCTTTAATAATATAGAAATTATTTGAAGTAGCTCGTTTAGCTGTTACATCCTGTATATATATATATATATATATACCGTGTGTCTGTCTTAAAGGTGTACATAGGAGATTAACATGGGAAATCAGTTTTTTGCAATTTCTTGCTCGCCTAATCATTTTAAGCAACAACGCGTCAAATAAAAGTTATAGCGCATAAAATTCTGCATCTAAGTCAATAAATAGAATTACCTTTATATGCTTTGTAACGACAGAAATTAATTAGGAAAATGTGGAAAATTACGTAGAAAATATCGTCAGCCATGGAATTGAACAAAAAATAAATAAATGCTCGACGTTTTATCTGTCACAACGTAAGTTAACTTATTTGACGTTTCTGACAATTTGATAAAATGTCAAGCATTTATTTATTTTTTGTTCAATTCCATGGCTGACGATAATTTCAACGAAATTTTCGACATTTTCGTATTTAATTTCAGTCGTTACAAAGCATGTAAAGGTAATACTGCTTATTGTTTTAGATGCAGAATTTTATACCCTAAAATTTTTATTTGACGCATTTTTGCTTAAAATAATTAGGCGAGCAGGAAATTGCAAAAAACTGATTTCCCATGTTAATCTCCTATGTACACCTTTAAGACAGACACACGGTATATATCATCACGGCATATTACTCATTGCTGGGTGTACCAATCTGCTTTGTACACAGTTTTCGGTATTAATGATGACATATTTGTACCGTGCAGGCGTTTACCAGGCGTCACCTCACGGGTACTCAATGCTACTTCCATAATTAATTTATTTATATTAACAATGTATAATAATACTGAGTACTGTCTTACTCTTGTGACATAATGGTGCGATATATCCTTCTTTACATCCATTGGGACACTCTCCATTAGTAGGAGAACATGTGTTTTTAGTACACTTTCCACACTTAAGTGCACAATCTTTTCCATAAAACCCTGATTTGCACTCTAAAAGACAATATTAAAAATAATACACCGTAGTTGTAATATTATTGCCACTATTGTTAATAGGGGTAGTGCAGTCTGTTTTCATATTACCTGTTTTGTTTGTCATTGACATTGTACTATGTATGTTGATAGTAGTAAAAAATAATGTAAATAGCCTACAAAAATTAAACGTCATAAGTTAACATCCGAAATTAGACAAATTTATTCTTACCATAATAAGAAAATATCCATATTCAGTTACTAATATGCTAACACTAATAAACAACTCATAACTAAATTGTATTATTATTAATTGTACTATTACAAACACCATACACTGTGGTTACGATATAGACTAAACATTTAGAATACCGTTTATCAAATATCAGTGACGGTGGGAGGGAGGGGGGTTATGACGATATTACACAAAAATAAAATTAAATATTTTTGATTTTATTAATCACTAGGGTTTCCAAGTCTATACGGATTATTATTATTGGATATCACTGTTCATCATATATAAGTAATATTAAAGTGAATATAATCGTTAATTTTCTGATTTTTATTGCCCTAATATCAAAATGAAACTTTAATACATTTAAACCGAGCGCAAATAATTCAGTATCAGCAGAGCCCTAACTAGGGTGGGGCGAGCGGGGCTCTAGCCCCGGGCGCAGCTGTTTATAGGGCGCAGAAATAAGTTCTTCATTTGATAATTCTCAGAAAAAATCTTAAATATAAGCCAAACACACTCTTGGATTTTTTATTGCACACTTTGCGAATTAATACTGTATTTCTGTGCACTGTGACTTTTAATGTTCACGCGCAAGGCACCCTCAGCGCGTGGCAGTCCAGTCAGTGAATGTATCGGCAAAAGAACACAGATTGAATCCCAGGATTAAAGATCGGGCTTGCTTTTGTTTTTGTGCGAGTAGAGATTTTTCCATCGCTTAGATGAAAAAATTTCAAGTTTGGATTGTATTATGATGATTTATTTTACCTTGTAGAACCCATATCCCAGTTTTTTCATAAATACTTCTCAGACAAGTGTCTTTAAAGATCGATCTGCCAATCACATTTGCCCATTTGATAGGCAAATCTAGGATAGACACTCGGCGATCTTCTATAATAATCATCGAAAAACGCCCAGTTTTAACGTTTGCCTCAATATTTCCGGTATTTTTAAAATGCAAAATTAAGTTTCTCGTCGTTCCTGACGAATACTTAAGTTTTTTACAATTTTTTCCCAGAAAACTTATTTTTTTAACAATCGTACTGCATTGATATGTCAACAATAAGTTTTAATTGGTTTTTAATGCAAAATTAATAATATATTTGAAGAAAAAAATACGCATCTTTGTGTTGATCAAGATATAAACATTTAATTCTAATTCTGCGTTCCAGTTATGGTCCAATTGATATGCGTCAGTCATAATGTTGTCTTTATTTTGTTTCTTATAATTATTGTTATTGAAATATACATTAAATACTGTTAATTAATACAAAATCATATATACTCTGTTCCATTCAGTAGATGGAGCTGGCAACAGCGCAAACTTGAAGTAGCCGAAATTACATTGGGTAAACTTGTCTCTTGTCTCCAATTTCAGCCAATCAGAGAGGTCAAAACTATTCCCTATGCTCTGCAATACTGAATGGCTTAAATGGAACAAGATATAGTCCATTCGCCGAGACGAGGGAATATGGATCTAAGACGAGAGAATATGAAACTAATTCTTGAACAGACAAATCGTTATGCTGGTCAAAAGAGGATAATTTTGGAGCCGGAATTACCTTTTTATGTAGTTATATTTTTTAAATAATAATTTGCTAAAAATAAAGGGGAAGGGGCGCAATGCTATATTCCGCCCCAGGCACAACAATAGCTAGTTACGGCCCTGAGTATCAGCCATATTTGTGAGGGGTATTGGCAAATGCTAAGGCTAATGGATGTTCGGTGTATCAATTTTAGAAAAAAATCTAATATGTCGTTCTCATTAATATAAAAGTATTAAATACGAAATTTGAAAAGTGTTGGATTATATAATATTTTTCACGAAAATCTGTTCAGAGCTTCAAGTAAAACATCACTTCCGGTTTATTAATTTTAGCCAAAAGCAAATATGTTATTCCCCTAGACATAAAAGTTTTAAATACTAAAATTGAAAAGTTTTGGATTATATCAATATATTTTACATAAACATCTTTTCAGAGCTTCAACTAAAGTATCACTTCCGGTTCATCAATTATAGCCAAAATCTAACATGTTATTCCCTTTGATATAAAAGTCTTAAATACTAAAATTGAAAAGTTTTGAATTACCTATATTCTAATATAGTTTTCCATTAAAAGCAGTTATGGGCTTCAAGTAAAGTATTACTTCTGGTTGTCCAATTTTACTCAAAATCTAATCAACTTTTTATATGAATGCAGAAACTTAAATACAGAAGATAGAAATTTTTGGAAGTTTGATATAAGAGTTATCGTGGACGAAAAAATCGTCGCATACACACACACACACACACACACTCACACACACACTCACACACTCACACACACACACACACACACACACACACACACACACACACACACACACACAGACATCATCGCAAAACTAGTAAAAACGTGTTGCGGGAACCCTAATTCGTGCTTACTTACTGAAAACTCACCATTGAATTTTTGGACCGATAACATTACCTCCCTTACCTACGGTACGACGGGAGGTAAAAATGAAAAAACTTTGGAAACCCTTATTCACATTTAGAATTCAAAGCCATCTTCGAGCATAAAAGAATAGCCGTAAACAGCAATATACCGTGCCCTGAAATTTCATAACAGGCGGGGCCAGATGCGAATTCGGTTTGCGAAGATCATAGATTTTAGTTTTTCTTTTAGGCTACCCATCGGTACGCTCATGTATCTGTGTGGTATATTAGACGGTTTTTCCTTGTGTGACAAGGATAACATTTAAAATAATGTGGTTTACATGACGGTTGTATTTAATCAATTTAAAAATTAGTTTAATTTTGACTTACGTCAAACTTGAAATTAGAAAAATATTAGCAATTTCCAAAAACACAATAGTAACAATTGCTTTGTAAGCTCGTTAGGTGTTAAATACCCTCAGCAGTAACAAATGTTATAAACAATGAAATTCTACGTCTAAGGCCTAATCCTACCACCTGTAGTAACAGTTTATTACAAATTACATACAGAAAGTTTCTTGTAAAAGATTCCATACATTTCCAGTACAATTATAATACAAACATACTAATTATTGCACTTGACACTGACTGCTTTTTGAAATTAATTTTTTTTATAATTGTTTAACTCTATATCCATTGAATATGAAGTATAAAACGTAATCAAATCAAATAGAGAATAAAATATTCTTTAATATTTAACATTAAACGTGAAAACATTATATTTAACAGCGTTTTTTCAATTATAACCAAAATCAGCTCTTCATATGGATATAAAGAAAAGGAATACGCAAAAATCATAATTTTTGGAAAGGTGGTATTGGAGTTATGCGATCTGAAAGAATCGTCACACACACACACACACACACACACACACACACACACACACACACACACACATCCATACATGCATACATACATACATCGTCGTAAAAATATTAAAATCGTATTATAGGGACCCTAAAACGTGCTTATTCGTTAAAAACTCATTATCGGATTTTTTGACCAAAGAAAATACCTTCCTTCCTTAACGGTAATGGAAGGTAAAAATCTGATGTGACCAACACAATACCTACATATTTAGTTATGCTGGAAACTGTATTAAAAGATCTATTCTATATAACTATGGTTCTATTTCCTATTTTCTTTTTAAAATGTTACTATTATTAATTTGAAATGATTAGTTATTTGACAGTGAACATTTATCTGTCAGTTACATACATTTGAGATATGAACTGTGTAACCAAGGAGTTGTGTCTGTTTAAAGCGTAGGTTCCGGAATTTAAATTATAGATAATTTTATAAATTTATCCATAAAATATATAGAAAAAGTATTAATGCAATCCTGTAGAAAATTTAATAATCTTTAATTTTTATAATAACATAAATTTCGAAAAAATAACATTTAAAGGTATTTTTCGAAGTTACGAGCTTCAAGTAAAGTGTCATTTCGATTAACCGACTTACACCAAAATCGAATGGGTTCTTTCTATATTAGAACCAGGTCGAAATACAAGGTTTCAAAATTTTCCGAATAATAGTATTTGAGTTAGAGCGGAGGATCCACACATACACACACACACACACACACACACACACACACACACACACACACACACATATAAATATATATATATATATATATATATATATATATATATATATATATATATATATATATATATATATATATATATATATATACAGCCATCATCGTGAAAATGTTAAAATTGAATATTCTAGGGACCTTAAAACGTGGTCATTTACCAAAATCTTGATATGCGATTTTTAGCACGATCCCTATACCTCCCTTACCAAGGGTAGCAGGAGGTAAAAAATTGTGCAAAATTTTGAACTCTAACAACTTGTACGTTCTGAAGCTGAAAGAACATCTTTACAAAATTTGGCGTCGATATGTAAAACGGTGTAGATTTGCCTAGCGGTTTTTCTTTTACTTTTATCTATAACATTATATTTTAATTCCATTATCTATAGCGGATATGATAAACTAGCTATCGTTAATGAGATGATTCGTTATCATTTTTTCGGTGGTTTTTTTTCGATTGTTTTTCAAGGCTATAATCAAATTAAAATGTTATTGCAATGAGCATGTTTCACATTTTTCAAAAAGTATTTTAAATGAAAGTTTATGCAATATTTCTCTTTTTAATAATTATTTTTTAAATAATTTATTGTTATTTTCGTAAATAATTAAACATGAATATTGGTGCCAAAAATAGTCATGAAAAACAACCCCCCAGTCCTGTGTCGTAGAAGCACATACACTACGTCATTCACAGCCAATAGAAAAACAGTTTTTCCATCACCTACATATATTTTTGTTATTTAGATAAATAAACATAGGCGATAGTTTGTCACATGTTAATAACAAACTTCTAATTTGACATTTGACCGCTGACATTTTCCTTTATAAATGAGTATGAATGAGTAATAATGGCACTTTCCAAGCCTAAATTTAAAAATGTTGTCCGTAACTACCTAATAACAAATAGTTTTTACACTTTTCAAGAATATATGGATACCGCCCCCCAAATATTAAATCTATATAACGTGTATATGCATTTATCTGTATTTTAAACTGACGTGCCATAATTGTATTTCATATACAAAAATCTGATGTGGCCAACACATAACCTCTCGCCAGATATTTTACCTGGTTGTACGCATAAAACGAAAAATATTTTTAATACAAATACATATATTCATGTCTCACTACAAAATAATTCTCACATATATTTGCAAAATCTATGGGATATTTTAAAATAAATTGTGTACAATACTTACATTTTCTTTATATTCAGTATCCTGAAATTTTCTTTTTCTACTTTCCTTTTCTTTTTCTTTATATTCGTCATTTTTTTGCAAATTCCTTTCATATTCTTTTTTACGTATATTCTTTTGCGTCGTTGCCTTTTTTTATTTTCATAATCTTCATAATAATATACAAATATTTTTGACAGAGGCATACAATTATTTTTGACAGTGACATTTATATGTCAATTACAAACATTTGAATTTCTTGCCTTGTAGTAGTTTGATCTGAGATTTTTTACATCAAATTATTTTATACGCCTTTCTTTATCTCTAAATCTATAGAAGATATAATAATGAATTTATATTTATCGAATAAAGAATTTAACGTTCTTTAATATAAGTATTTACATAAATTTGCGATAAATAATATTTAGACGATTTTTTTCTTGTAACTACTACTTCCGGTTGTCCAATTGTTACCAAAACTGACTGGACTCTTCCCATTATTGTTAGATTGAGGAATCCGTAGTTAAAAATGTCTTAAGTCTCATAGTATTTGAGATATAGTGAATCCAACATCCACACACACATCCCCACACACACACACACACACATACGGACATCATCGTAAAAATGTTATAATCGGATACTAGGGACCTTAAAACGTGCTTATTCATTAAAATCTGGATATGCGATTTTTAGCATGAATACAATACCTCTCTTAGCGAGAGGTAAAAAGTGGTTTAAATAAATTATTATTATAATACAGAATATACTCAAGCTAAGTCGGACAGTTTACCCAAAAACCGAAAGCTGGATGATGGCTGAATTTATTTCAGAAAACGACTGTTTTACTGTTGCCGAAATAAGGTGTGTTAAAGAGTTAAGGTAAAATAAAATCCAACCATCAGCTCTTCGACCTACTACTTCCAGCCACAATTTTCTTTTCTTCGCATCTTTTGGCATATTTATAAATTCAATAGTAGGTTTGCTCATAGCAGCAATTTTGCAAGAAGGCACAATATGATACTATAAATTACTCATTTTATATTGGATTTTTTATTATCTGACACGAACCAAAGTCAAAAATTTGACACTTGTTTGACAACTTTGACAATATATTTATAACACTTGTAACAAAACACAAAGAATTGACACTATAAGGGACCAATTGAAGCCGATGAAGATGTATGTGTTGTGACGTCACATTCTGTTTCAGGTCACGTGACGTTTTCAAAATATTCAAATTTAAAAAAATTAATTGTAAAATATCTAATGGATATTTGGTGATATTTTCAAATTTGGGGCTATTTAAATAATGCATATCTTTTTACCTCTCGCTAAGAGAGGTATTGGATTCATGCTAAAAATCGCATATCCGGATTTTAGTGAATAAGCACGTTTTAAGGTCCCTAGAATCCGATTATAACATTTTTACGATGATGTCCGTATGTGTGTGTGCATGTGTGTGTGGATGTGTGGATGTTGGATTCACGATTTCTCAAATACTATAAGACTTAAGACATTTTTAACTACGGATTCCTCAATCTAACAATAATGGGAAGAGTTGATTAAGTTTTGGTAACAATTGGATAGCCGGAAGTAGTAGTTACAAGAAAAAAATCATCTGAATATTATTTATCGTAAATTTATGTAAATACTTATACATATTAAAGAACATTAAATTCTTTATTCAATAAATATAAATTCATTATTATATTTTCTAGAGATTTAGAGATAAAGAAATGCATATAAAATAATTTGATGTTAAAAAATCTCAGATCAAACTACTTCAAGACAAGAAATTCAAATGTTTGTAATTGACACATAAATGCCACTGTCAAAAATATTTGTATGCCATTGTCAAAAATATATGTACATCATTATGAAGATTATGAAAATAAAAAAAAAGTCAACAACGCAAAAGAATATACGTAAAAAAGAATACAAAAGGAATTTGCGAAAAAATGACGAATATAAAGAAAAAGAAAAGTAGAAAAAGAAAATTTCAGGATATTGAATATAAAGAAAATGTATGTATTGTACATAATTTATATTAAAATATCCCATAGATTTTGCAAATATATGTGAGAATTATTTTGTAGTGAGACATGAATACATGTATTTGTATTTAAAAATATTTTTCGTTTTATGCGTACAACCAGGTAAAATATCTGGCGAGAGGTTATGTGCTGGCCACATTAGATTTTTACTTCCTTGTACGAAGTAAAGGAAGTAGTAATCGCGAAAAATTTCGGTTTTGAGATTTCAACGGAAATATCCATTTTGACCATCCCTGAATCCATTGTGACTAATTTCGTCGTGACGTCTGTACGTACGTACGTACGTATGTATCTCGCATAACTCAAAAACGGTAAGCCGTAGAAAGTTGAAATTTTGTATTTAGGACTCCTATAACATCTAGTTGTGCACCTCTCTTTTTGGTCATTACATAATTTCCAGAAATGGTACTTTATTTGAAGCCTATAATAGATTTTAATGAAAACTATATTAAAATAGAATCCAAAACGTTTCAAATTTGGTATATAAGACTTTTATATCAATTGGAATAACATAGCAGATTTTGGTTAAAACAGGCTAACCGGAAGTGATATATTACCTGAAGTTGTTAACAGTTTTTCTTGAATAAAATGGTTTCATTTTGATTTTAGAAATAAATGCTTCAAATAAGAGTGCGTCTAGCACATCAAGTATTATTAAATTAGCCCTTTGTATAAGCGAGATATGTAAATATAAAACTTATATACTTTTTGGTTTTTGTAATGAAGCTTGCTATGGATTATGACAAAAAATAACAAAAAAATAAAAAATAGATGTTAATGTCAAATTACGTCAAACACGTGTAATTTTATAATTGGGTCTATACTTCATCTTCATATTGGTCTTGCGTACAAGGAAGTCGTGTGGTGCCCACATCAGATTTTTAAATTTAATACTTAGAAGGCATATAATTTTTTTTGCAACAGCCCTATTGTCTGTGAAGACCACGTGAAGACTATTCATTTTAATGTAGATTATCAAATACCGTGGGCGAAATGTACTCAGTTTAATAATATAAATATAGGTATGTGTGTTATTAGGTTATGCGATATGATATAATATCAATTTTGTATTACAAGTTCGCCAATTGTACAAATAATTATCTATCTCCATCGCATTTAGTCAATGACTGACATAATATCTGTACTTTACTAGTCTGTAGGTAGATGTGTTCTATATATGATGGTATTAATTTCACTATCTCGACACACCTGCAGATCTTATTAAGGTTTATAGAACATAATCGTTTAACAATACCCCACTAATTAGATATCAATATTTCAATTTTGTGAGATGGCCCAGATAAATTTATTATATTTAATATGCTAATTTTTTAAAGATATGGTACTCATATATATATTAAATTAAATACAATAATTGTATGTAATACCGCACCCAAATATATCAAACTAAAATTATTAGTCATATTAATATTTCGTCATCACATTAATTTAAATTACTTTGCAATATCGTGGTCAACGTGCCTCTTAAATGTAGTTGACACGTTATTGAAAAAATACGATGATTCTAAAATCTCCCTTTTAATACAAATAGATTTCTCAAAAGCCTTCGATGTGGTGAAACATAGTATTCTTCTCTCTAAACTGAAAATCTATAACTTCCGATGACGCAGTGAGATGGCGTCATAAATATCTTTGTAACAGAAGATTCCAAGTATGCAAGTCTTCAAATTTAGGTATAATTAGTTCGACATTGTTTCCTCTATAATGCGGCGTACCACAAGGGTCTAGTTTAGGGCCATTATTTTTCTTAATATACGCAGCCGACATGCCATCTACTTTCAATTTTTGCAATGTTCATTCCTACGCTGATGACACTCATCTCAAAGCATCCATTGATTCATTTAAGTCAAATGAACAAATTAATATTGACTACGTTTATCCCGATAATTCAAGCGGCTCCAAGTATATTATGACTTGAAAAATCCTATTGGTTTATCTCAGCGGATTGAAAATAGGATTGAGTTATTTGCAATCTTCTTTCAATTCTTATCGACTAAAAAAGATAGTTAAATACTCGATTATGCAGCCAGACAGGGAGAGGTATATGATCTAATTTCATCCTAGATATATAAGCCCATAATCTAAAAATTGTCATGTTGTTATTTGTTTTCTCTTTCAAAAACATTAAAAAAACATTTATTTCTTCATCGCTCCAAATATTTCGCTTTTCGACAATTTTACTAAGTTTTATGTCGCGACTTTTATAAAATGAGGTAAAATGCAAACAACCAACAAATGATATGAATTTAGTAATATTGCAACATATTACGGATGTGCGCATGTGTAGTTACATAATTGAAGCTTCACTGTTTATTTCGACAGAAGTCAAGCCGCTTCGTAAGTCCAAGCCTGTTATTTTATAGGCTTGACTTGACAATTTCAAGCAGCTTGAAATATTAATCTTGATCGTTTATTTCAAAGATTGAAAAGGAATTTACAAAATTCAAGCGGCTTCAAACGTCGAGATAAACGTACTCATAGTTAACGACGAACTGGAAAAGTTTGTTTTATGGGTGGACAAAAACAGTTTAAGAATAAACGCTAGCAAATCATCCCTTCTTGTTATAGGTAACTATAACCATATAACACAGAACATACTGTTAGATGGCATGTCTCTTAAAAGAAGTTCTTGTGTAAAAATATTAGGTCTGACTGTTGATGAGAATCTGAAATTTGTGCAGCATTTAAACTTAAAACTTACGGCTGCTAGATTTAAAATGCGACAATTGTATCAGTTCAGACATGATTTAAGCACTGAGGTTAAATTACGTCTGGTTAATACATTAATCTTGCCGATTTTAGATTACTGCTCCTGCGTCTACATTCCTATTCTATTACAGACGGAAAAAAATAGAATTACTTTTTCAGAAATCCTGCTTACGCTTTGTTTACGGTGTATGTAAGTACGATCATATATCTGAGTACCGAATACGTGCTAAAATGAATACCATAGAATAGACGATAAAATTAACTGGTACTCCACATTATTTAACGAATAAATTAGTTCCTAAACAATATAATTATACGCTACGAATAAAAGATTTATTCATAGTACCAAACTACAGAAAATCTAAATTCAAGGCAGCTTTTTCATACCTAGCACCATCTTTATATAATGCTTTACCTGAAAATCTATAATCTCTTGCTTATGGTTCTTTTAAATATCATGTTAAAAATTTGTATAATTCATATGTTTAGTTTGTAATGGCTTTCCGATTTCATAACGTCTATACCAGGGATGGCGAACCAATGGCACGCGTGGCATTAATGGCACGCGTCACAATATTTTGGGCACCTCACTGATCACAACATTCATTATGATGCACTACGAAAAAAAATGTGAAGTAGGTATTATATGACGAGCGAACGCGAGTGATCCCTACGTTTCGGAATGTTCGGGTGCGGTGCGCGGGTCATTTGATAAACTGAATTTGTCCCAATTCGATTGGTTGGAAATTGAAAAATTTGAAATGCAGCTGATTGATTTCCAGTCTAGTTCAATATGGATTCAAAAATTTATTGAAACAAGGAAAGAGTTAGAATTAATTGAAACAGAAAGATTGACAAGTAATATAAGTGAAAATGCTAATAACAAAATTTTGGAAACAAGGAATGTGTTACCAGGCATATTTAATTGTTTGAAGAACCTGGCTCATGCTATTTTAACAATATTTTCATCAATCTATGCCTGCGAGTCATTATTTTCAGAGATGAATAACATTAAAGACTCGGTTAGAAACCGTTTGACAGATGACTCCAGTTCAGCATGCATTATGCTAAAAGTAACATCTTACAACCCTAACATATGTTATTTGTCATCGAATCTGCAACAACAGAAGTCACACTAATTTTACTTTAATATAAATTACGCGTATAATTGAAACATTGCAAAATGTTCCCATTTTTTTGTGGTAAATAAAGAGTTTTGAGTTGATAGTATTTATTATTATTATTTTCCCAATAATCACAAAGTCAAAATTATTTGATGGCACGTCTATGACCTCATTAAACATTTCTTTAGAAAAATGGCACGTTGATACGTAAAGGTTCGCCATCCCTGGTCTATACGACCTGTGCCTTTTTCTTTTTCTTCGTTTCTTCTTCTATGCGTTTTATTTTTTGTTAATTTTTGTTTAAATTTAATTTTTTGTAAACAAAATACTTTGTTGACGTATAAATATATGTTATAATCACTGTACGGGTTAGGTGGAAGAACAGCACTTGATGAACCTCGCACTTGACGTACGGTCAATAAAGATTATTATTATTATTATTATTATTATTATTATTATTATTATTATTATAACACGAAATAGGTAACATAGATTACTCCAGCTTCACATTGTATCATGTTACACTAAATTAATAACCATCTAATGAAAATTCTATAAAAATATTTACACTGTCATTCTAATTATTATATTTATTCCCGCTGAGACAATCTGTTATTATTAAGAGATTAACTAATATTAATAAGCTGTACAAGAAGCATAAAATAAAATGATATAAATTTTGGACCAACCTCGCCTACTATCAGGCCAATTTGGCCAACACAGGCATCGCAGATCTCAGCATCTCAAGAAATCAGCTACCACTGCTACCAGGAAAGTTTACTGAAACAAAATTTCAGTTATTAGTCATTTATATCACGAAATGAATTATATATTCACTTAACTAATGCAAAATAATAAAAATTATTTGTACTAAAAAAATTAAAAATCGTGTCAACCAGGGGCACTAAAGTATCAACTTAAAAACCAGGCCTTTAATTTTGCGAATTTTAAAATAAATGTCTAATTTTGTTTTATCTGTCAATCGTTTATGGATTATTTTGGAAAAATTACTTTTAATAAAAGTTATGTACAATGGTACAATTAAACTTTCTATAAATATTAAGTATTTAATAAGTGCCGAAGTGGTTGATGAAAATTTGAGAAATGAGCCGATTTTCAGAGACTTTCATTTAAGTTTAAGGTGTTAGTAACTCACAAATCGTTCATCTGTATGTGTTAAGCATGATATAAAATATTTAAACATAGTAACACATACGAATATAATGCGGATTTAAATCTAGGTATTTTAAATCGTTAGTTTTAGGTGTGTCCTAATAATTAGCCTAGCCTAAAATTTAATCGCAACTTTAATCGATATGCAAATAGATAAAGATTATGCAATTGCGGACTTTTGTTAAAAAAATTAACGACTTTTTAATACGATCAGATCATACATTATTACCTACGCAATAAATAATAATTGGTTACGATTACAATGGTATTACAAATATGTCGTCATTACCAGAATGACACCAGGCCTCAATCGGGCCAAAAAATTCATTGCAATTTTCGCGAAAAACCCGAGGTGTTAAAAAAATGATCTTAGACTTATGACAGATTTCCTTACTGTTCTCTAAAATATCGTTTGTGTAAAAATGGTATGGAAGAAAACAATCGCAGCCAAAGTATGAGTAGATAACCAGCGTTACGCCAGTGTAAATGTGGTTGAATAATAATTTACGAATAGCTTCAAATAAAAAAAATCTGATGTGGCCAGCACATTATCTTCCGTCAGTTCTATGTATTTTGTACAAATTCCACACAAAGTTTTTTTGCAAATGATTCCATATTTCCAGTACATTACCTTCAGTCAGTTCTATATAGTATTTTGTACAAACTCCATACATAAAGTTTCTTGTAAGAGTAAGAGATTCTATATATTTCTAGTAAAATTATAGCTCAAACATATTATGTAAATTGTACTTTGACACTGACATTTGTCAATCAGAATTTTCTTAATGTAGTAGATGTTTTCATGTTTATAGTACAGCTGACTGCTTTGTGAAATTTAATTTCTTTATAATTTTTTAACTCTATATCCATTGAATATGAAGTATAAAATGTAAAATATTCTCTAATATTTATAATAACATTAAATGTGAAAAAGTGATATTTAACAGCATTTTTTCAAGAAAAACTGTTAAAATGTAGAAATTAGGGTACTTCCGGTCGACCAATTATAACCAAAATCTAATCAGCTCGTCATATGGATCTAAAGAAACGGAATACGCAAAAATTATAATTTTATGCGATTCGAAAAAATCGTCACACACACACGTGCATACATACATATATACATACATCCATCCATAAATATACATGCAGACATCAACGTAAAAATTCTACGGACTCTAAAACGTGCTTATTGATTAAAAAATCATCATCGAATTTTTTGGCCAAAGACAATACCTTCCTTACCTAAAGGTGACGGAAGGTAAAAATCAAATTAAGAGAGTTAAGTTCTGTCCTTCACTGCATATTGTAAGAAAAAATGACTGTCCGGTTCCATAAGAAATTATTTCTAACTAAAATAGCATTTATGTTAAAGGAACAGTAAGATTTTATTGAGAGAGAGAGAGAGAGAGCAGGGACTTCATTCAATGCATATCTTCATTCAACGGAGCGGCACAATTAATGGCACGTTGGCATTCTATGTAAAAACAAGCGGTGGTAGTTACGTGCCGAATAATAATGTTGCTTTTCAAAATAATAAAATAAAATTTAATTACCATACTTTGCTTAACTGGTGTACATTATTTTTTATGAGTTAAAAATATGGAAAAGTGTGTATTACAGCACACTATCAACAGTTAGTAAATTTATCGTAACCGCTATTTTTTACCGTAACGGTAATTTCCAAATATGGAAAATACGTTGTAAGGTAAATACAGTTATGATGTGTACAATTATACATCATTTTGGTAATAAAGTTCATCGATCTAGTGAATGAAAACAGTGACAAGAAAAAGGAAAAAATCTGAAACCTGCTTGAAGTTCTGGTTTGAACCAGTAAAATCTTGAATTACCCGAATGGCCAACAGAGGCGTAGCGTATATGCTGGAAATAGGGCATTCATATTTTACTTTCTTTTTGCAATTTTACCTTTCCTGATGGGACTCCGAAGAAGTAAATCGCAACTGCTTCGAGCTGTCCGCTACGATTTAGGAAGTGGAAGGAAAATAGTTTGTATACATTTACAAATACATAAAAACGTATTTTCCTTTATATTGGTACCTAAAATAGGACCTTAAACGTACTTAGTCTTTCAATTGATTCCAATGAGCCGGTTTCACATTTTAAAAAAATAATTTTAAATGAGAGTTTATGCAATATTTTTCATAGTAATTAAATTATTACTATTTTTATTTGTTATTTTCATAAATAATTAAATAAAAAGATTGGCGCAAGAATTAGTCATGAAAAACAACTCCCTACTCCTGTGACGTAGGAGCACATACAGTACGACATTCATAGCCAATAGGAAAACAGTTTACGTTTACGATAAAAGTAGGCGATAGATTTTCACATGTTAAACTATATGTGCTCTGGCTTCACATTCTGTTTTATATTACGTGAATTTTTGAAAAAATTGTACCAATTTCAATAATTAATTGTAAAATATCTAATGAATATTTCGTGATATTTTCAAATTTAAGGCTCTTTAAAAAACAATATCTTTTAAAATTTAGTACTTGGAAGTGATATAAAAATTCTTGCAACAGCCCTATTGATAAACCATTTTACATCATTTAGGTTGTATCCAATGTTCCATTTTTATTACCCCAACATCAAATTTCCTAAATTTATATGCCCGTCATTCTTTAGGATTTTAGAAATTAGATTTTAGGATTTTGTACGAGTACACTATGCCTTGAAGTTGACGCGCACGAATTAAATAAATTACGTTCGTTGCTATAATTTGTGCAAAATATCAAATTTACTGTCAAAGAATAGCTTCTTAGCTTCTATTTTATGAAATATACTATTAACATTTAATCTGAAGCATCATATTAAATCGAATTGTATAATTCACTTTTGTTGTTGTCACTGTTCCCATACAAACCAATGGATATCATTAGTTTGCCATTCGGAGTTGTATTAATGTGAAGTAGACCTAAATACTAAATGCCAAAATGCGACATCGGACACAGCCTTAATCTGTAATGACTTTTGGCATCAAATCTTTAATCTTCAGTATGCAGTACCATCAAATTCTGGCCAAAGAAGGGCTTTCTCCAGGCTGCCTAAATTTATTCCGTAGAGTACAGAGCGATGTTCTGTCTGAATCGTTCAGCACTTTGACGGGGGTAATTTCTTTTTTCAATTGACAAACCACAGCCCAATACAGAGTCTACTGTTATTGAGATAGCTCTGAGACACACTGGCATTTATCTGAGAGCTTGTATATTCCTCTGAAAACAAGAATAACCCAATGCACAAAGTGCGATAGATTAGGTTATTGTTAAATCTCAAACAAGTTCCAGTGAGTTTCAAAGCTAAATTCGTTGTGCGGAAAATATTAAATTGACCAGGTATCATTTTCGAATCATTTATATTTTGACAGTTTTGTAGTCAACCTAAAATTAATATGACAGTTTTTAAGTTTCTCAAAAATTATCTCTAAATGTTGACCAAGCCGCAAATTGTTGTGCCAGTTTTTACAGATGGTTTTTCCTTTGGCATAAGGAGAGAATGTATATTGTATATGGTTTGGAAACGAATAATAATAATAATTACATACGTAATAAATACCGGAGTTATTATAAATTGTAAGTATATTCTGTCACGAATTAAATACAAGTAAGTTTTTATGAATTGATCGTGCTAAAAATGACAGTTCGCAGTAATACTGCAGTATCCGTATTCATAATGAGATAATGAGTTATTAGAAAATGAGACGTAGGTTTCTTTTTTGTATTAAACAGTTGTATCGTTTTAATTCAACATATAACAGAATCAAACTCAAACATATGGTTAATACAGATATTTCCTTTTATGATGAAAAAGAATGATTGAATTTATCTAGGATATTATTTGTGTCTTAAAGCAATATGAAAAAGAATATATTTACTCAATATTTAAAAGGGTTCTTATTGTAACGTGTGAGCCCCGCTGCTACGCTGAACAAGCGTCTGAGTATAGCGATGACGCAATCGCGCTAGCAGCCGGGCTACGTAAACAAACAAGCCGCGACGTGTTTAATTACTTCCGGTAGCCTAAACCTTTCTAGAGCTCTCTCGCAGTTAATGGCAGCTGTATTAAAGGGACGCAGCTATGCTCGGGAGTTAGTTAGTTACATAGGGAGAGTCATGTAGAAACACTTACATGGAGTGTTAGAGAGTAAAGTGTTAGGAGAAGCACAGCAGTATCGTAGTGAGCGTATGGAGTTAAGTGTCGAGTTGGGTAGGTACTCCGGAAGTTACTGGTATACTGGGATAGCTGTGGATGTGAATACTCGGTAGTGTTGACGACTATTAGGAAGCTATAGTGTACGAGGACAGTAACGGCGAGTCTGGAAGTTACTGGTATATTGGGATAGCTGTGGAAGTGAATACTCGGTAGTGTTGACGAGTATTGTGAAGCTAGGTATACAAGGACAGTAACAGCGAGTTGGAGTGGATACTTGGTATTGCTGTTGAAGAATTGTGGTATACGGATAGTAGGTGATACTGAGGCTGTGGAAGGAGAAACTTAGTTACATAAATAGACAGATAGGGAGGTGAAAGGTGTGACTTTTGTCCGAGCAGTTGAATATACAGACGCTGTTGAGTCAGTTGAATATATAGACGCTGTGGAGGTCGATAGGCGGACAGTTGAACGTGATATAACATAAATATAGTGATATAAATATTGCGTAAACCGTCTACAATAGTCTGCAACGGACCGGCAGTCTAAGATTGGAACGCGTAGTGAAATAAATAATTAGTAATATCGTGGAAATAAATAGTAGTGTTAATTGGTTAAATAAATAGTGTTAGTGTTATCTAGTTAATTATAGTTTTAGTCTTAATTAGTTTTTTTTAATAATTGTTTAATATTAATAATAATCATTTTCATTATAGTTTAATAAACACTTATTTTAATTAATAATAATTGTCTAATATGTACACTTCACTCAAATAAATAAAAAACGTTACATTATTACAATAATGCGTTCTGAAATATATTTTAATATATTATAGTTTTGATATTTGATACTCAGCAGATTATAAGAATATAATATGTTTATCATTAACCTTTAGATTTGCATATTTTAAATCCAAAGATGCTATTTTAATCTGATATCTTCAGGAATCAAGATATTCTCACGGCGTAGTAGAAAAACAAGTTATCTTAGTCAGTTATGAAGATCCTATACACTTTTATTTTGTCATTCACTAATACCTCGAAGACTTCTTTCATCACATTTGCTTATGACACAACATAAATATGTAAAACTTTTTATATTTTTATTATAAAATATAACTTATAAAACCATTTTTTTAATTTTCACATGAAATTTCACATGTTTCTTTTATTTACTGATCAAATTACCTTATTTATTTTTAATTTTCTATAAGGCAACCTACTATTTTTTATTTACTTTAGGTTTGGATATGTCATGCAGAATAATTACCAAACAAAAAAGTCATTTGAATATGATTGTGACATGATTTCTTGGCAGTATTAAATTACGTAATGGACAACTATATTATAACTCGTATAAGACGCACCTATTTCGCAGAATTAGATCGACAAGTCAATTGCAGAACACGTTTTTTAACAATTAAATTGTTTATGTATCCAGTAATATAAATATTGGCATACGTTTCTATACAATATAATTCAGATCAAATATTCGCAACTTGCTTTATTTGAAGGTTATGCCAGAATTATTGAGAATAATACAAATGGTTCATATTAGAATATTATTTTAAATGTGTTCAAAGTAGATCCCTTCAACAATAATACGCTTAACTATATATTTTTTTTTTCATTTCTTAAAAGCTCCCAATCAGGGCTGGACGGTGGCATGAGGCAGAGAGGCGACTGCCTTACTTCACAGAATTTAGGGGCGAATTTACGGGTACATTTTATCATGTGCCGTTATTTTATTTTTATTGCATTGAAAGTTTGTACATAAAATTCTACCGTATTTGATGTATATGACGCTTATCTTAGGGGCTGTTCTTAAATTACGTAACGCAAAATTAGGAAATTTTTGATACCCCCTCCCCCCTTTGTAACGCATCCGTAACGCAAACATGAACCCCCCCCATATGTCACGTAACGCAGTACTTGACCCCCCCCCATTTTTTACTGGATATAAAAGTATATGGCCTCCTTAATATTCAGTTAAAATTTGAAACAGAAACTATTTAAATTAATGTACATAAAGATGAAAAATAATATACTACTCTTGCCCTACGGCTTGTCACCCCAATTTTTTTACTGTATATAAAAGTATATGGCCTCCTTAATATTCAGTTAAAATTTGAAACAGAAACTATTTAAATTAATGTACATAAAGATGAAAAATAATATACTACTCTTGCCCTACGGCTTGTCACCCTAATTTTTTTTACTGTATATAAAAGTATATGGCCTCCTTAATATTCAGTTAAAATTTGAAACAGAAACTAATTAAATTAATGTACATAAAGATGAAAAAATAACAGCACAGAAATTAAAAGCATATGCATTTCCATATGCTTTTAACAAACTATTGAAAAGTTTTTCCTTATCAACACTACTTGAATTCATGTTTTAATATGAATTGCATTGCACGAATGAAAGACCACTGGCACGAATTGGAACTGTGCCCGACACATTATGTTGACTGTTATTGAAAACAAACGACTGCCTGCATATACGAATTAGCACCGCGAAATTTGAATGTTTCAAAACTATTAAAGCAAGTTTAGCAATATTTTTTTATATTTTATCGTTACGTAACGCACACATTAACCCTCCCCCACCCCCTAGTAACGCTGCGTAACGCTACTCTTGACCCCCCCCCCCCTTGAAGCGTTACGTAATTTAAGGACAGCCCCTTAACTCATTTGATTCAGCAAAGTCATATAAGCTAGATATTCGTAAAGGAATTTACAATCTTGTTGGCCGAATGCATAATATCTCTGTGGCAATAATTTATCGGACAATAAAAGATTGTGAAGAAAGCATACCCTGTGTTAATTTTTGAGTCACATGAGAGAGAACAAAGATTAATTGCAGCCGTTAAAGACAAAGTTGGAGTGTCACAACGAACTGTAGCTAGAAGATTCGATGTTTCGAAGACCACTGTTTTTAGAATACTTTCTCGAAATGACGTGGTGTTTCGAAAAAGAAAAAAGGCACCAAAATATACTGTGGCACAATTAGAAAGAATCCCTAGATATTGTCGTGCGTTAAGGCGCATTCATTTTCTCAATAAACTTATTGTAATGGATGACGAGACATATTTTACTCTGTCCCATTCAGCGATTAAAGGAAACGATGGTTTTTATACTAATGACATGGAAAATACACCAGACAATGTCAAGTTCAAAGGTAAATCTAAATTTGAGGATAAAATTTTAGTATGTTGTGCCATTTCTGAAGCCGGATATATCTCGCAGCCGTATATTGGTCGTGTTCGGGGAGAAACCTTAACTGCACAACTTTATATTCAAAAATGCCTCTCTAAATTGCTTCAGTTTTTAAATAGACCTCACGCCAATGATGATATGTTTTGGTCTGATCTAGCTTTATGCCATTACGCCAGAATAACTACAGACTGGTGTAACGAAAACAACGTAGACTTTTTCCGAAATTGGACAATCCTCCCAATGTACCTCAAACTCGACCAAGAGAAGAATTTTGGTCAATATTGACCAAAAAAGTGTACGACAAGGGATGGGAAGCTGCAAATGAAGAACAATTATGACGTCTCATTTACAAAAAGATTCGAGAAATCGATCCAGATGTTGTCCAGAGGATGATGGGGCAAGTCAGAAGAAAATTAAGGGCCATTGAAGATAATGGTCTATTATCAATAATTTAAATGTAAAATATTAATTGTTATACTTATTATTAATTGTTGTAATAATTAGTTTAAAAAGTAAAAGAGTTTTAAAAAAGTTATCAGTATCTAAAAATTTTCTCAAAACTCAAACTTATGCATTATTATATATATATATATATATATATATATATATATATATATATATATATATATATATATATATATATATATATATATATATATATATATATATACCGTGTGTCTGTCTTAAAGGTGTACATAGGAGATTAACATGGGAAATCAGTTTTTTGCAATTTCCTGCTCGCCTAATTATTTTAAGCAAATAAAAGTTTTAGGGCATAAAATTCCGCATCCAAATCAATGAACAAAATTACCTTTACATGCTTTGTAACGACAGAAATTAATTATGAAAATCTCGAAAATTACGTTGAAAGTATCGACAGCCATGGAATTGAACAAAAAATAAATAAATGCTTGACGTTTTATCTGTCACAACGTAAGTTAACTTATTTGACGCTTCTGACAATTTGATAAAACGTCAAGCATTTATTTATTTTTTGTTCAATTCCATGGCTGTTGATATTTTCAACGTAATTTTCGACATTTTCATATTTAATTTCTGTCGTTACAAAGCATGTAAAGGTAATTGTGTTTATTGATTTAGATGTAGAATGTTATGCCCTAAAACTTTTATTTGACGCGTTTTTATTTAAAATAATTAGGCGAGCAGGAAATTGCAAAAAACTGATTTCCCATGTTAATCTCCTATGTACATCTTTAAGATATATATATATATACAGAGAATTTATTTTAACACGCAACATATGCTCAATCACTTCCACGGTTACGCACTACTGTCAAAAAATGACAGCAATGTAATTTTTGTCCATTTTAAAATGCAACATACAAATTTGTAATTTGTATTATCAGTACTTATTTTCAAAAAATTAGCCTACCTACGATTATAAAAAAATCAAAACTTTAATCTAGTACATCTTAACAAACTTAGGCTTACAAAAATTTATAATTTTAATGTAATAAATGTTCAAAAGTAGCCCCATTCACACTGAGGCAATATCCTAGGCGATCGTAGACAGAATTGACACCATTTGTGATGAGTTCTGGAGCAGTTTCCTGTGCTGAAAAACGATTTATAATGTTGCATTTTAAAATGGACAAATATTATATTGCTGTTACTTTTTGACAGTAGTGCGTAACCATGGAAGTGATGAACCATATGTTGCATTTTAAAATAAATTCTCTGTATATATATATATATATATATATATACATGTTCAAATTTGTGCCAAAAGACATATGTTAGGTTTCATAACCTGTTATAATTTTTGAAAAAAAAATGGTGCTCGCCCCTATTTAATAGTGTTAGTTTCTAGCCATATTCTTACATATTCCACTGTTTAAAAGTTAGAAAGATGATTTGATTTGGATAGAATGAAGGATGAATTTTTATAAATCATTATATCTGAATTCTTCCCTGTCGAATGCAAAAGATCCTTATGGACTTTGTCCCGGAGTTCCCACTTGCAGCGATTTGATAGTATGATTTGCGTTAGTGCAAATAGCCATCAATTACTTCTTACGGATGTGTTAAACACGATCACGAGGAGTAGGGGCCCAGCCACGTGATCACAGATGAGTCTTGATTGAGTTCCAGATTGTTCTGGAAGCTCAAGACTGCATGGCGTTATAGTGAGAAAGATTGCGGTACCGACAAATCGCTACATCGACAAGTAAAATGTCGAGATGTCATAAGATTCAATATTATCAATCTCCCAAACCAACGCGAAAGATTCGCAGCGGTAGGGACGGCGACAATTTCGCGTTCATTGCGGCAACGAAATTCGCGTGTGTACCCGGAGCCTCCGAGATACTACGAGCCTACAACTCGCGCGCGTGACGTCACACTAGTGGCCCAACTTTTGTACAGTGTTTAATGGGAGATACACAGTTTTTTCAAAGTATTGCGAAAACTGTGGCAGATATGAAAATATGTATATAAACAATATTATAGATTATAAAATTATTTATCAAAATGCGTTAACAGAACATATTTATGTTCTGTAGTTTAGCTGTAGGAAGCGTATAAAATGTCAAGGTCAAGTGACACATCTTAACTTTTTTTAAAATTTTGCGAAAACTGTGACAGATAAAAAAATGTATATAAACAATATTATAGAACATAAAATTCTCTAACAAAGTGTGTTAATATAAAATATTTATGTTAAGTCATTTAGCCGTAGGAAGCGCATAAAATAATATATGTAAAGATACATATTGACTCTTTGTTGACGTCACGCGCGCCAGTTGTAGGCTCGTAGTATCTCGGAGGCTCCGGTGTACCACACCAAAGCATCAGTTTTGTGGTGGCATTTGTTCTGAGTCTGGACTCATAATAGGCTGGTTTATATTTTCAACAAACGAATTATAAACCCTTTGCAAATTGTTTCGACTAATTTAAAACATAGATTTTAAAACGTTGACTACTGCGCGTTTCATATATGAGCCATTCAGTTTGCTGTTATAAACTACTGTCTTAATATATGAGCCAAAGAGTCCTGAACAGTGAACATTAGATTGTAGATTGTTCAGAGCAGCCTATGTCAACATCAACATTAACAGAGGGTCTCTACGAATGTATTGTCGGAGACCTTTGTCTCACATACGTGTCGGAAGTGAATTTACATAAAAAATAGAGATTTCGCAAATAAATTGAATACGATTTCTTCATACTCCATTTTTGAAAACTGATGCCGTAGAAAATAAGAGTGGTCTATTTTGAAAGATTTTTTCTCATATGGCGGTAGTCGAAGTGTTAATCATTCAAAAACTGAATATGTTATTCTAGTATTCCTCCATTTAATATTGGGATACATCGTCTTTATTAGTAATACCGGCTTTAATTCTATTAGAAACTACAAGGTTTGCACATTCTTCTGTTAAGAGTTTGGATTTTTACAAAGTTTTTTATTGTCCCAAAATTAAAGGATCTCAGTAGAAGATAAATCTGGTCCAGAAGATGACCATTTAAATACAAGTAAAACTATTATCACTCGTCATTTGGCCCAGAGTTTTTTTAGTTTTGTCTATACTTACAGTAGTCGAAAATATCAATCGAACTATTATCACTCGTCGCTTAGCTCAGAGTTTTTTCCTTCTCGCTACCCTTGATAAGGGAGATATCAGAGCTGGGCAAAGTACCGGGAAATAGTACTTGAAGTAGAAGTACGAAGTATCTTGATGTTTTTAAATGTACTTGAAGTACAAGTACTTTTTTTAGTTTCTAAAGTACTTGAAAGTACCAACCCCTTGAAAAAGTATACTTGTAAATTTGGGTGCAAGTACTTTTTCAGATGATTGATATTTTTCTGATTATATGGACCTTAAAAGGTGATTGTTGACAAAAATTTCAATTTGCGATATTTATTTCGTTATTTAAAACAAGAGTTCCTCGCTGGGACTGCCGTATCACCTAGCGATCTCATGACGTAAAATTGACGTCATATGATGGCCAAGCGATACGTGAAGCTGTACCGAGATGTTAGAATGACGTCATTTTTACGTCATGCGATTGCCAGCACTTTACTTAGGTAATACAAACATTATATGTATATGCAATATGCAGTACTTGAAGTATTGAAAGTACTTGCAAGCCTAATAAAATACTTTTCTTGCAAGTATTGCCCAGCTCTGGGAGATATAGGGATCGTGTTAAAAATCGCATACCGAGATTTTGATAAATGACTACGCTTTAAGGTCCCTAGAATCCAATTTTAACATTTTCACGATGATGTCTGTGTGTATGTGTGTGGTAAAGGGAAATGGCATTTTACTTGAAGCTCAAAATAGTTTTTCTCCCAAAAATTCCTTTAAATGTTATATTTTCGATATTTATGGTATTATAAAAATTAAAGATTATTAAATTTTCTACAGGTTTGCATTAATACTTTTATATACATTTTATGGATAAATTTATAAAATTATCTATAATTTAAATCCCGGAGCCGACGCTTTAAATAAACACAACTCCTTGGTTGCACAGTTCATATATCATGTAACTGACAGATAAATGCCAGAGTCAAAGAACTAATAATTTAAAATTAATATTTTAAAAAGAAAATAGTTAATAAAACCAAAGTTATATGGAATGAAACTTAATACAGTTTCCAGCATAAGTAAATATGTAAGTATGTATATTTAAATTAAATAAATAAATAAATAAATATATCATCACGGCATGTTACCCATTGCTGGGTGTGCCAATCTGCTTTGTTCGCAGATATCGGTAATGATGATGACATATTTGTACCGTGCGGGCGTTTACCAGGCGTCACCTCACGGGCACTCATTGCTGGCGTGGAGAGTGCATCACAGGGGTCAATTTCGTGCCATTTAAAAATCGAAATATTTGGCGTCGGTCGGGATCGAACCCGGTTCCCCAGATTCGCGACCAGACACTCAGGCACGCGGCCACGAGACCCCATATATATTTAAATTAATAATAATTAAATGGCGGGAGGTATTGGGTTGGCCACATTAGATTTTTAAGTTTTGACACAGTTAGAATTTTGTAGAAACATTTCGCCATTCGTGAAGTTTTATAATTATTTGCAAATCTGATAATATCCCTCAAACCCAAATACTCTCATTTTCTCCAAAATCCCCAACATTTTCGGACAAGAAAAAAGATTGTATTTGCTTTGTCGATTTTATGAATTGTCGGTATTGCAACTCGTACTAGCTAAGGTATAAATTTCTTGTTATTGTTATCATTTCGTCACGTGCTTGTTTGCCATATTATCGCTTGTTAGTATTGTATTTTCTCTTATTATCTTAATGCAAAATAAAAAATTCTAAATGGTTTCCTTGTGACAACTGTTTAAGATTGGACAATGCAGTGTTGTTACTGCAATTATTGCGTCACGTGCTTGGGCCATTATGCCCTATTAGTATTGTATGTACTATATCATAGCGGAATTAAAGAGTGTAAAACGTTTTCATGTGACATCCGAGGTTCTTCTTCCTTTGATATAAATTGGACTGCACATTTATTTTATCACGTGCTCTTTTGCCCTATTACTTTATTGAGACGATAATCGGCCTAATTCACTAAGATAGTTATCAACATAGTTGTTAGGTAACAACTGAGAGTTAACAGTTAACAACGATTTTTAGCAACTCTTGTACAACTGTCATTCAATTGGTATTCAGTAAATACATAATTAACGACATTGTTAAAAACGATCGTTCTGAACAATCGTTGTTAAATATAGCAGTGAAGTTATTAATAAGTGGGTTAAAGGGCATTTCGATTCTCAATATTTGTACATATTTCTACTTTATTCAGAACCTAAAGCGACAAATTTTGATTCGTTTGACGTTTGAGTTTTTAATTATGAGTGATAAGAAAATTTGGGGTGCAAGATGTTCCGAAAACAATAGTCTCTAATGGTTAATTTCATGATAATTTTGGACTAAAGAAATAACAAAGCTAATTTTGTATTTCAGTTCTGATAACTGCTAGTTGGAAATTTTGCAAATGGTTGATTGAGTTGAAAAAATTTGCCCTGTAATCTCTTTATAAGACCCATAGCTAGGCTTAGAAATTAAGGGTTGGGAGAATCTGATGAAGTTCTCCAGTTTAGTATACAATATTTATTCATTTCGATGCGATCGATTTCGAAATTTCAAGAATCTCATCATCAGGAATGACGCATGACCATCGTCTAGAAGTTTTAGTAGTAAAAATAATAGAAATTTGACATTGTTGAAATGGCTGTTTAAAATGAAAATAAATTACAAAAAATTGAATTTAGATCTTTTCGGGAGAGATTCTGAAAATTTGTTCAATATTAGGAATTAAAATATTTTAGTTTGGAATAAATGTAAACATGAGACCTTCAGGCATATACTGACTCAGTATGCTTGAAGCATGAGACCATCCAATTCACGAATTAAACGACACTTGTTCAGTTTGAATATCTCTGTAAATATTTTTTCCCGATATCAGTATCGGGAATGGATTACTAATATCTCGCAAATTTCTTAGCATAAATCTAAAATCTTGTTTAAAAATGTATATAATTATTAGGCATGTAGGTATATATTAGTTTATAAATAGTTTACCTTTTCTGTTGTCCCTCTATTTCCAGTAAAAGTTTATTTCCTAACATAAAATTTTCAAGAAAAACCATTTACCAACGATTGTTCAATACTAACAACGAGAGGAATGTAGTTGCTAGATTAACAACTCGACGTAACGACTAGTTGTTAAATTTTAGCAACTTGATGTAATAGTGAATTAAGATTTTGAACTTAGCAACTGACATTGAAATTAACCATTGAAAATGGTTGTTAATATTAACAATTTTGCTTGGAGAATTAGGCCGTATTTGGGTTTATTCGAACTCATACGTAAATATATAAATTTAATGAAACTAAAATGTAATTATTTCAGAATTAGCAAATTGCTGGTTGATTGCTTTCTGCATAACACGTCCAATTATGAAAACTCGGCTCTGTATAAAGTTTGTAATTGTAACACTCAATACAAAAAATATTGAACAATTCGAAGTGATAAGTATGTTTACTTTTACCAGTGAATAATAACATTTGTTTATAATACCATTCTACACCAGTCATAAATACTTTTGTACTTGTATGTATAGTTTGTAACGGTATTTTATTTCAACTACTATTGTAAATGCTAATGAGATCTGCAGTACTAATTTATGTTATTTTATATTTGTTCTCTAGTCTAGAACTATAAATTTATTGAAAAATATATTTGTTAATTTATGAATAAATACATTCGTCCAATATTTATGTGCACATTAACATATATTTTATTTTTATCTTACTCATCTAAAAATAATTTTCTACGTTCTTACAGAACTTGCAACATAAAAAATAATTGCAATCATATAAATAATATAACATAAACCACAAATATTTATATGTAGTAGCGATGAGTAACATTTGATAAAATATTGAAACAAAATACGACAAATTTCCTTTTACACATAAACAAATACAAACTAGCGGTTATATAACTGACATTTATCTAGTATTTCCTACTGCTAACAGGTGTCATATCATAACGAGAAATTTCTTCTACAAAACTGAATAAGTTTCCGTGCAATTTTTACCTCCCGCTACCCTTGGTAAGGGAGGTATAGGGATCGTGCTAAAAATCGCATATCGAGATTTTGGTAAATGACCACGTCCCTAGAATCCAATTTTAACATTCTCACGATGATGTCTGTGTATGTGTGTCCGTGTGTATGTGTGGATCCTCCACTCTAACTCAAATACTATCATTCAGAAAATTTTGAAACCATTCGAACTTTTTCTGTAATAGAAAGAGCCTACTAGATTTTGGTTAAAATCGGATAACCGGCAATGGCACTAGAAGCTCAAAATAGTTTTTCTTCGAAAAATTACCTTTAAATGTTTTTTTTTCAAACGGCGTAGAATGTAGAAATGGCATTTTTATGACTTGTTTCACAAGATAGAAATTTCATTTCTACGCCGCTGGAAATTTCTACTTCGCCGGCGTAGAAATAAAATAAATAAATATCCATAGAAACTACATAGAATTAGCGAATAAAAAGAAAAGTAGTGCGTTTGAAAAAAAAATTTAATGTGTCATTCGGAATAAAAGTGTCTTTGTGTGCCTCGCATGCAATTGGCCGACTCGCTTCGCTCGTCGTGCAAACTTCCATGCTCGCCACACAAAGTATCACTTTTACTCCTAATAACACAATATACTATTTTTCGAGATTAATGTTATTATAAAGACTATTAAATTTTCTATAGATTTGCATTAATAGTTTTTCTATATATTTTATGGATAAATTTGTAAAATTATCTATAATTTAAATCCCAGAGCCTACGATTTAAACAAACAAAACGCAGTTATTCAAATGTATGTAACTGACAGATAAATGTCACTATCAAAGAACTAATCATTTCAAAATAATATTAGTAACGTTTTAAAAAGAAAAAAGTAAGTAGAACAATAGAAAAGGAATTCAATAGTTTCCAGCATAAGTAAATATGTAGGTATGTATTTAGATTAATAAAAATTAACGATTCTCAAAAATGTTTAAGCTAATCCTCATTTTTGGATTAGTGAATTCTATTCTATCCCGGCATTAAAATTTAATCTTCATTTTATTATAGTCCGGTGGCTCAATGGTTAGCGCAACGCCTCATGTCATGAGTGCCCTCGGGGCTCTGGGTTCGAATTCCATTAAGCATGGATGTGTGTGAATGTGAACCCACTCTGTAATTGGGATTTAATCCTGTTGAGGGGTTAAAAAAAGATAGTAACTTGGATTAGATTAGACTATATTTTACGAAATAAACTGTCAAAATTAGAGTAAAATTCGCTAATCTAAAAATAAGGATTAACATAATATTTTTTGTAGAAGTATTTTTACATATTGCAGCAGTCGAAATTGCTACATATTGGTGACCCCGACGTGATTACTACAGATATATTGTCATTACTGAAATCAGTTTATAGAAGCAGATTGTCACATTCATAAATGGACAAAGAAGAAGTCTTCAGCGTTATGGAAAGTCCGGTCCTGATATGTGTAGCTCTTTGAACGTGTTCATCGTACGTTTACATGTCGAGTCATTAATGTACATATTTGTTTTAAGTTCACAGAAAGCAGAAAAGTTCATTTCGTAAAATGAGTGCGGAATTGCCGATGCCGGTAGCAGATAGTACATTATTCATACTCCAAGAGAGAAACATTGTAAATGTCATTACTGGTTTATCAAGTGGTAAACACATTAGGAATGTACATATTTAATGAATGTAAGTACGAGTACACGGATTTCACAAACTGCAGGCATGGACAATGTGTTTCTTAGGTAATAAAAAAAATTATACAATGAATTTGTCAATGCGTTAAACATATTTTTTGTACGTTTTCGAATACAGGAAAGAACTCATTTAATTTGAAATGTGACACTTTATTTGAAGTTTTAAATAGTTTTTCTTGGAAAAATACCAAAAAATATTGTTACTTCAAAATTTGAAGATTGTTACTAAGGCGTGCGAATTGTCTGTTAACTGTCATTTAAGGCCCGCTCCTACTACCTCTAGTTAAAAGTAACAGTTAGTGCTAACGAACGGTTATGTTGCAAAATGGTTCTTAAGTTAAAACTGTTAACTAATAAAAAATCTGATGTGGCCAGCACATTACCTTCAGTCAGTTCCATGAATTTTGTACAAATTTCGTACAGAAAGTTTCTTGCAAAAGATTCTATTTCTTGTACATTATCTGCGGACAGTTGTATGTGTTTTATACAAATTCCATACAGAAAGTTCCTATATTTCCAGTAAAATTATAACACAAACATACTGACATCTTTCAATCAGAATTTTCTTAATATAGTAGCTGTTTCTAGCATAGCTAGCTAATTTATAAAATTTAATTTCTTTATCATTTTTTAACTCTATATCCATTTAATAATAAGTACAAAATGCAATCAAATCGTATAGACAATAAAATGTTCATTAATATTTATAAATAAATAAATATATCATCATGGCATATTACCCATTGCTGGGTGTGCCAATCTTTTTTGTACGCAGATTTCGGTAATGATGATGACATATTTGTACCGTGCTGGCGTTTACTAGGCGTCACCTCACGGGCACTCATTGCTGGCGTGGAGAGTGCAGCACAGGAATCAATTTTGTGTCATTTAAAATTCGAAATATTTGGCGTCGGTTGGGATCGAACCCTGTTCCCCAGATTCGCGACCAGACACTCAGGCACGCGGCCACGAGACCCCATAATATTTATAATAACATTAAATCTGAAAAAATGTTATTTATATTGTTTTTTCAAGAAAAACTGGATACTTCCGGTTGACCAATTATAACCAAAATCTAATCAGCTCTTCATATGGATGTAACGAAGAGAAATACGAGAGAATTATAATTTTTGCAATGGTAGTATTAGAGTTTTGTTACACACACACACACACACACACACACATACACACACACACATACACACACACACATACACACACACACACATACACACACATATACACACATACACACATACAAACATCATCGTAAAAATAGTAAAATCGTATTCACAAAAATATTTAAGCTAATCCTCATTTTTGGATTAGTGAATTCTATTCTATCCCGGTATTTAAAATTTAATCTTCATTTTATTATAGCTCCGGTGGCTCAATGGTTAGAGCAACGCCTCATGTCGTGAGTGCCCTCGGGGCTCTGGGTTCGAATCCCACTAAGGCATAGATGTGTGTGAATGTGTACCCACTCTGTAATTGGGATTTAATCCTGTTGAGGGGTTTAAAAAAAGGTAGTTACTTGGATTAGATTAGACTCTATTTTAAGAAATAAACTGTCAAAATTAGAGTAAAATTCGCTTATCATAAAATAAGGATTAACTTTCTTTTTTGACTCGGGCTGTAAATGGCAGGAGGTATTATGTTGGCCACACCAGATTTTTTCACTACGGAGAGGTCTTTTCCGGGCCGGTTCAAAAAGCCAGTCCGTCCCTTCTTGCGAATATCGCCTTCGCGTTTCTCGTGCACCAGGTGCGAGCACCACGTCTTCAGCACATATGAAATGCCCTCTTCCTCTACGTTGGTGATGGGGTTCACTAGAAAGTTCTCCCTCCAATGCTGCAATCCGCCATCACAACCATATACCGGGCGCGCCTCTTTCTCAGCTCGAATAACCTTCTGTGTGACTTGGTTTCCAGTCGGTCAGCTCGACTCTCATGGCTCTCACCTTCGTCAACGCTCACCGTTGCACAGAGCGAGTCCGATAGCCTAGCCTAGCGATGACCCACTACTTCTGTGGGCTACAATCACTGCAGAACGAGAACCACCAGTCATTCGTTACCTCGCTGGTTGGAAGGACACTGAGTCTTGGTGATTGTCGAAAATTGGTGCGGTGCGCTGTCGATCGGATCCTGGCCTGCTGGCTGCGTTGAGTGTAGTGACAAGTGGTTAGTGCTGATGATACAGTGTTTTTGTAACTGACAAGTGTTGGTTAGTGGATGAAATGGGGTAATAAGACCTAAAATAGGTATCAAGTGCGCGGGATTGCAAGTTTAATTGATTTTAATTAATTAAGTGCTAATTGTTGATTCATCATGTTGAACTGCACGGATCTGGCGTGCATTCTTCACCATCATCACTATTATGCCCAGCTGCACCATCGGGAGCATGGTACACATCACGTGGAAGATGGTAAGCAGGAATTTTATATTTACAAGGATGACGAAATCAGCGTTTTATCAGTGATTGCGGATTTGAATTATATCAATAAAGACAACATTTGATTTGAGAGTCCGTAAGGTGACGCATGACAAGCGCATTTGTGAAGATGGTAAGCAAGAATCTTTAATTTGAGGAGATGGAGATAATTGCTTTTGTCAGCCATTACGGGTTTGAATTATATCTTAATATGATATAATTTGATTTGGGAGTCCGTGTGGTGATGCCTAACAAGAGTTTTCATGAATATGATAAGCAGGAATCCATTTAATCTAATGATGCACGAATGCATGAATCAAAGCTATAAAGTTACAAATACTCGAGATTTCTCGCTTCTCGTAGTTGTTATATCGATCAACAGGATCGAAGACCCTAATTACTGAGGGGTGACAAAATTTTACAAATATATGACAATATAACGAAAGTAACGTAAAACATAACGAATTACAATATTAGGTATATGTACATTTACTTGTTGAAGAAATATTGAACCATCACATTTTTAAATCTTTGCAAACCACAGCTGAATATGTCAATGTTCAAAGTAGAGTTAATTTCATTAAATAGTGAACATACTCTTCTACTAGGTGCCTTAGATTCATAATTTGTTTTCACATTTTTCAAATTAAACATAATTACAGATTTGTTTCGAGATGTAATTCGTAGAACGTTTATACAAATACAGTTTAGAGTTGCACTATCGTCAATAATGTTCCATAATAATTTATACAAATATACACAAGAAATTATTGTTCGTCTATTCTCGAGTGATAGCATGTCAAAAGTTTTAAGTGACAGAGTATAACTGTAAGTATATATATCAAATGCGTCCGTAGTTTTATATGAACAATACCTAATAAATTTCCTTTGAACCCATTCTAAGTCTAAACTATATATGTCATGTCATAAATCGGATTCCATATGACACTGCAGTATTCCAGTTTTGAACGTACGAATGCAAAATACAAAGACTTGAGAATGTTAAGGTTAATGAAGCACTGAGAGTTACGAATAATAAATCCTAGATTCTTGTATGCTATATTAATAATATAATTAATATGTAGATCGAAGATTAATTTGGGGTTAAATATAACACCCAAGTCTTTGATGTTCGACACTCGTGTTAAAGAATCAGTACCCATGAAATAAATGTAGTTACATACATCTTTATTTACAGAATATGTCATAATCTTACATTTAGAGATGTTAAATGGTAGAGAGTTTGAAGAAGACCAATCCAACAAGCGATCTATGTCAAACTGCATGTTATGAGAATCATCATCATCATTATTAACAACTTTAAATATCTTTTAATTATCTGCATACAACAGTGCACTCACAGAATGCAAACAGCGAGTGATATCATTGACAAATAATGCAACGAGACGAGATGCGAGATTGCAGTTTAAAATTCGAGGCGAGATCGATATAACAACTGCGAGAAGCGAGAAATCTCGAGTATTTGTAACTTTATAGCTCTGATTCATAAATTCAATGAAAAATGCACCGTACAAGGAGTGGAGTCAACAATAATTCATGCATAGAACACGTAAATGTGAAAATTATATGAATTTACTATATTTTTTGAGTCTATCTAGAGTCGATTAGATTAGTATCGTTCCCAGAGCGAGGAAATGCAAAAATAAAGACAAAATCGGTATTGCATCCAATAGAACTAATTTCCTTATCACATTTTGATTTAGGAGTCCGTGAGGTGACGCTTAACAAGAGTTTTCATGAATATGATAAGCAGGAATCCATTTAATCTAGAGATGCACGACGAGGCGAGAGTACTCTCGCATCTCGCCTCGTCTCGTTGCATTATACGAGACGAGAACGAGAGCGAGATTGCAGTTTAAAATTTGAGGCGAGATCGATATAACAACAACGAGTAGTATTTGTAACTCTATAGCTTTGATTAATAAATTCAATGAATAATGCACCGTACAAGAAGTGGAGTCAACGATAATTCATGCATAGAACACGTAAATGTGAAAATTATATGAATTTACTATATTTTTTGAGTCTATCTAGAGTCGATTAGATTAGTATCGTTCCCAGAGCGAGGAAATGCAAAAATAAAGACAAAATCGGGATTGCATCCAATAGAACTAGTTTCCTTATCACATTTTCTGGTAACCGTAAATGAATAAACATTATGGTTGTATTGAAATAATTTGGTGACCAGAATTTAGTGTTTCGTCTCTTTATTATAGTTATACGATTGCAAATACATGGAAGACGGTGTTATTAGTGCGAACTTGTCTCTTGTAGTTAAACAGTTACGTAAATACGTAGTGCACAAGCGCTTATTTTTATAGCGAGACTCTCGCGAGACTCTCGTGAAAGAACGAGATGAGACCCAAATATTTTTGCGAGAACGAGAGCGAGAGCGAGATTACAGATCCGAAAACGAGACGAGATCGATATTTTGTATATCTCGTGAAGATGGTAAGCAGGAATCTTTAATCTGAGGTTTTTCAAGAATGAAGATAATTGTTTTTTGTCAGCGATTACGGGTTTGAATTACATCTTAATATGATATAATTTGATTTGGGAGTCCGTGAGGTGATGCTTAACAAGCGTTTTTATGAATATGGTCAGCAGGAATCCATTTAATCTAATGATGCACGACGAGGCGAGAGTTGACTCCACTCCTTGTACGGTGCATTTTTCATTGAATTCATGAATCAAAGCTATAAAGTTACAAATACTCGAGATTTTTCGCTTCTCGTAGTTGTTATATCGATCTCGCCTCGAACTTTAAACTGCAATCTCGCTCTCGTTCTCGTCTCGCATAATTTATTTATTTATTGTTAACCCACTCAACAGGATCGAAGATCCCAATTACTGAGGGGTGACAAAATTTTACAAATATATGACAATATAACGTTAGTAACGTAAAACATAAACAGAATCGCATTTAATTTTAGAGATGGAGACTCGTAATTAACCTCGTTTTGTCATTGGTTGGGTATTTGATGAAATTATTTCCAATTTTCAAATAAAATAAAAATGGTAGTGCACTTTTCCCGACAGCTTTGAAAGTCCGTGAGGTGATTCCTATAAAGCGGCTTCATGAAGATGATTAAGAGAAATAGTTTGGCTGAGTTTTGTCGGTGATTGCGGGTTTGAATTATTTCCAAATAACATAAAATTTGTGGTACATTCTTCTCGAAAGTGAGGTGATTCCTGCTGAACAGGATCGCATTTAAACTTAGATGTTTTGTTTTGGATATAACGGAATTATTATTAAGAAAAAAATGGTGGCACACTTTCTCCGAAAGCTTTGAAAGTTCGTGAGGTGACGCATGGCAAGCACCTTCTTCCGTACAAACTTCATTCTATGTTCTTAGGCATTAAGTTTCGTAGTTGACTGCATTTTGACATTGACAAATTAGTTCCAATTTTCAAGTAAGACAAAAATGGTGGTGGATTTATCTTGAGAATTTTGGTAACCTGTGAGGTGACGCTTGGCAAATGAGATTCCATTTAATCTTAGACATGGAGTCTGGTTAATGCGTTTCTTATATATTATAAATTTGATAGAAATCGCTATTGTCGGAACAACAAGTCTATCTTGGAAGATTATGGGCATGTATAAATAGGATTGAAAGTTGTACCAAACCAAGTCAGAACTAAACTTCGTCATATAGAGGAAAATGGGCTACTAATTCTACTTCATAAAATAAACACTAACTTTCAATTTTCTACTGATCTTCTTCTTTCCTCCTACCTCAGTAATCGTGTAATGTCCGTTACTTATAATAATTACAAATCTAAACCCTTTACCCCTACTTCTGGAGTTCCTCAAGGTTCGAACTTAGGTCCTTTATTATTTTTACTATTTATTAATGACATTGTCAATTCAGTCCAGCACTCTCATATTTTGTTATATGTAGATGACATAAAGGTATATAAAACTATTAATTCCATTGAAGATTCCAAGCTCTTGCAGGCTAATATAAATAACATTTTAGCTTGGTCTTTAACCTCTAAGTTGTTTTTTAATTACAGTAAATGCAAAATCATGAGCTACTTTGTTAAGAAGTCTGTTTACACCATTGATTACAAAATGGATAGCCATGATCTTGAAAGAGTTACTCAATTCAAAGATGTTGGAGTCATACCTATTCGATGAAAAACTAAACTTTGCCACTCACATAATTCATACTGTCAAATCATCATACAGAAGTCTGGGTTTTATAATCCGAAGTACTCAGTTCTTCACTAATATTTCTACTTTGAAGAAGCTATATTTCTTTTTTGTCAGAACAAAACTTGAGTATTGTCTGCAAGTTTGGAGTCCAGTCTAATGTTCAACGAAAATTTGTGAAATTTTGTTATTACAAACCTGTAAACGGTATCCCAGTTTTGAAACTAACTACAACATCTTACTTGCAGAAATTAATATAATGACAATAAGCGGAGAAAAATTCATTTATCTCTATTTTTGTATAAGGTTTTACATTGCATCGTGAATGATTCAGTTATACTTGCGAAAATACCAATATTTGTTCCTAGACATAATTCTCGTATTAAATGAACTTTTCATTGCAGTATAGCGCGTACTAACTATTAATTAAATCACCAGTTAGAATGTTATGTGAAAATTTTAATACCCTGCCACATTACATTGACATCTTTTTTGGCTCGTTCGTGAAGTTTAAGAACGCAGTATATTGTTACTATGAGGTATAATGCTTCAAATAATTATTTTGTTATATGTGTGCTATGAAAACCAATATTATCTGAGTTAATTTTGTTATTACATTGCTACTTGTGCTAAGTAAGGTATTTTTATTGCTTTTTTTTGTGACACATTATAAAAATTAATAGTAAAAGGTAGTATTATTAAGTTTAGTAAAGCGAGAACATATTTATGCCATACTATGTTATCCGAAGTAAATCCTGGAAACCAACCTCCAATGAAACTCAAGGCCCACAATATTTAAAAATTTTAATTCATTCGATGTCGAACATGATTTGTTTTACTGCAGAAAGTAATTCTTAAGGCCACATTAAAATTTCGACATGTGTTTCCGTTAACATCCTGCTAAAATTTTACCTCGTATTAAATAGTTTTAATTCTTAAACTGTAATGGATTTTTTTTAAATAGTACAATCTCGATAGAAGAAATTAGACAAAACAAGTGTACGAGTATAGTCAGTGACTGGTACATGAAGGTCATAGAAATAACGATAAAAAAAACTCGAAGCAAAATACATATCAACTTGAACGAGTTTTTATTTAATCGCGAATATTCTAATTTCTTTCTGTAATGTTACTCCATTGCCTTAAGTTGTTTACCTTCCGTCACTTGGTAAGGAAGGTATTGTCTTTGGTCAAAAAATTCAATTATAAATAAAAAATCTGATGTGGCCAGCACATTACCTTCCGCCAGTTCCATATATTTCGTACAAATTCCATACATAAAATTTCTTGCACAAGATTCTATATTTCCAGTAAAATTATAACAAACATGTCAATTGCACTTGACATTGACATCTGTCAATCTGTATTTTCTTAATATAGTAGCGGTTACCATGATTATAGCATAGCTAACTGCTTTATGATATTTAATTTCTTCATAATAAAATATATTTATAATTACATTAAATATGGAAAAATGATATTTAACAGTGTTTTCTCAAGAAAAACTGTTAAAACCTTAAAATGAGGGTACTTCCGGTTGACTAATTATAACCAAAATCTAATCATCTCTTCACATGGATGTAAAGAAAAGGAATACGAAAAAATTATAATTTTTTGAATTGTATTGTTTGAGTTATCGGATCCGATAAAAATGGCACACATACACACACACATACACACACACACACACACACACACACACACACACACACACACACACATACATACACACAGACATCAAGTCCTATTCCATATATCTATGGTTCTATTTACTATTTTCTTTTTAAAAGGTTACTATTATTATTATTACTATTGTTGAAATTAGTTCTTTGACAGTGACATTTATCTGTCAGTCACATACATTTGAGATATGAACTGCGTAAAATATATAGAAAAAGTATTAATGCAGACCTGTAGAAAATGTAATAATCTTTAATTTTTATAATAACATAAATCTCGAAAAAATAACATTTAAAGATATTTTTCGGAGAAAAATCATTTTGTGGAAAGTTAAGTGTCATTCCCAGTTATCTGATTTACACCAAAATCTAATACAAGGTTTCAAATTTTTTTGAAAGAGAGTATTTGAGTTAGAGCGTTAACAGGAACCACACATACACACATACACATACACACACACACACACACACACACACACACACACACACAGACACACACACCCACACACATACACACATACACACAAACACACATACACATAGACATCATCACGAAAATGTTAAAATAGGATTATAGGGACCTTAAAAAGTGGTCATTTACCAAAATCTCGATTTGCGATTTTTAGCACGGTCCCTATACCTCCCTTACCAAGGGTAGCGGGAGGTTATAGTAAAATCGTAGTCCAAGGACTCTAAAACGTGCTTATTCATTAATAACACCATCAATTTTTTGGACCAAAGACAATACCTTCCTTACCTAAAGGTGTCGAAAGGTTAAAATTATAAAATTTCTTAAATCTTGCAATCTATGCAGCATCACTAGAGAAACAGTTAGAATATTCAAATATTACAAATTGATAAATGTCATAATATACGAAATAATTCTATGAGAAATATATTAATCTTTTGCGAGAAACTTTCTATAATGTGTTGGCTACATCATATATTTCCACTTACACAACTTGAATTCTATGGTCTCTCTATCTGCGATTTTCTATTTTGTGATAAACCATCTCTTCGATTTGTGCGTATTCAGACATTGCCTGATGATGAATGTCACTGAAAAGCAATGTGGATGTTTTGTTACTTGTGCCCATAAGAAACTCAATTCCAAAGGCCACTACAACTAGACGAGTGAGCGGCGACTCGACCGGGCTTCCTTTCGTTTACCTACATAGCAATTATCAAGAATGCCGTGCTATTGCTGCTGACAAAACTGTGTCGATCAGATGTATCGCGACTTTGCGACCATGTGACTTTGTAATGCGAGAAAAACAACCAAAACCATCGCCGGTTATTGAGAAATTGTAACCGGTAGTGTTATGGGAGCAATAACCGAAACCGGCAGAACACACTTGGTTGCGAAATATGGCCGATTTTATTTAGAAAAATAAAAAATCGGATGTGGCCAGCACATTACCTTCCGTCAGTTCTATGTATTTTGTACAAATTTCATACAGAAAGTTCCTTGCTAAAGATTCTATTTCTTGTACTTTACCTTCCGGCAGTTGCATGTATTTTATGCAAATTCCATACAGAAAATTTATAGCAAAAGATCCTATATTTCCAGTAAAATTATAAGACAAACACACTATGTCAATTTCACTTGACACTGACATCTTTCAATCAGAATTTTCTTAATATAGTAGCTGTTTCCATAGCTATGGCTACTTTATGAAATTTAATTTCTTTATAATTTTTTAACTCTATATCCATTTAATATTAAGTATAAAATGCAATCAAATCGTATAGAGAATAAAATATTCTTTAATATTTATAATAACATTAAATGTGAAAAAATGATATTTAACATAGTTTTTTCAAGAAAAACTGTTCAAATCTTCAAATGTTGGTAACCAAAATCTAATCAGCTCTTGATATGGATGTAACGAAGAAGAATATGAAAAAAATATAATAATAAATAAGTTTCGAGTAAAAGATCCTATATTTCGAGTGAAATTATAACACAAATATACTGCGAACATGTCAATTGCACTTGACACTGGCATCTTTCAATCAGAATTTTCTTAATATATTAGCTGTTTCTAGCATAGCTGGCTAATTTATGAAATTTAATTTCTTTATAATTTTATAACTCTATATCCATTTAATATGAAATATAAAATGCAGTCAAATCGTATAGAGAATACAATGTTCTTTAATATTTATAATAACATTAAACGTGAAAAAATATTTAACACAGAAAAACTGTTAAAATCTTTAAATGAGGGTACTTCCGGTTGACCAGTTATAACCAAAATCTAATCAGCTCTTCATATGGATGCAACGAAGAGGAATACGAAAAGAATGATAATTTTTGGAATTGTAGTATTAGAGTTATCGAAGACGAAAATTTTGTTACACACACACATACATACACACATATATATACACATACATACACACACACACATATATATATATATATATATATATATATATATATATATATATATATATATATATATATATATAGACATCATCGTAAAATTGTATTCTAGGGACTTTAATTTTTTGACCAAAGACAATACCTTCCTTGCCTAAACGTGACGGAAAGTAATAATAATTTATTAAATTTAACAGAGTTTTTTGAAGAAAAACTGTTAAAATCTTCGGGTAGACCAATTATAACCAAAATCTAATCAGCTCTTCATGTGGATGTAAAGAAAAGGAATACGAAAGAAGTATAGTTTTTTGAATACTAGTATTGGAGTTATCGGATATGAAAAAATCGACACACACATATACATACATACATCCATCCATCCATACATACATACAGACATCATCGTGAAAATAGTAAACTCGTATTCTAGGGACCTTAAAACGTGCTTATTCATTAAAAACTCACCACCGAATTTTTTGACCAAAGACATTACCATCCTTACCTAAAGGTGACGGAAGGTAATAATAAAATATAGCGTATTTTTTTCTACAAATGATATTAAATTTATCGTTAGTTAAATCGCCCGCAATACGATGTCGTATGCAGTATCTTTGGTTCGTCGAACTTGTCCGCTACGAGCGCTAGTTTAGAATGAAAACATGGACGTATGTCTCCTATATTTGATATTTAAACGTCAAATTCAGTGTCAAATCGCAAAAAGCAAATTAATTGACTTTAAATATATAAATTTAAAATAGAAATTAAATTGTCAAATGTAAACATAAACAGGTGGCCGTATTTTGCTTCTGTCTCTTTCTATGAAGTACGTTTTGGGCACGTATGTCGAGACCTAATTCGCACATAGTTCATGTTATATGGCATAAAAAATCAAAAATTCGAAAACTCTCATTCTGTACAACTTTGCACTACACACTTTTTTTCCGTAAAATGAACAGGAGAGCAGGAAATTGCATAAAAGCAAAATCCCATGTCAAATCCTATGTTCGCACCTGCCGTCAACACCTTGTATAAAGATTTCTTGAAGAACAATATGTAAAATTCAAACAACAAGTTGGGTAATATATTAAAAATTAAACATCAGTTATTCCGTGTGAAAATAGTGAATTATCCGATCATACTTTATGTACAAATTGTCTCATCCTCTTATATGTGTAATTTAACGTAATAGACTGCTCAGTAATTATTAAATTGCATGCAGCTTAGATCTTATTTTCTGCTTTAAAAAGTTAATTCAGCAAAGTAATAATTTATTTTTATGGCGTTAAAATGTGGAACACGGAATAAATTAATCGGTGGTAAGCGCAATTCGGCATAATTGGCAGTATTTAGTTTCGTAACGAGAAGAGTAAATGACACACTCGCCGTTCTCAGCCTCAGCCTCCAAATATGATAATCTCCTCTGATATAATCATGATGTCGGCCTCCAGACAGAATTGGATGTGTGTTAGCAAGAACAACGAGTATTACGCTATCTTGATAAGTTGTTACTATCAAATGGTCAAAATGAAATATAACTTGTAAAACTTATTGGGTGTTATTTATTTTTTAAAAAATCTGATGTGACCAACACATTACCTTCCGTCAATTATATGAGGCATTTACGAAAATTCTGCTGGTAAACTGTTACCGGTGAACAGCTGTTTATCAGGTTGTAGCTACCGAAATCGTTATTTTAAGAACGCAAGTGTTAAACAGGGGTAGATCTATAAGCTATAAATAAATTGAAAATTTGAAACAGGTTAGAAATTTAATGTAGTTAATAAACTGAGCAGAGTCCTACTTTGAACACATTTCTAATTTTAACGCGCGTGCTTCGCTTTGCATCACTACCTTTTTTTGAGATTAGATTCTTCATGAATCCGGTAGAGGAATCTGGTAGATATTGTACAATTGTCGAACACGGTAACTTTTTACCACTGGTGTTTTCGAACACAGTCGGTAGAGGCGGTATCTACCGGTAGAATTTTCGTAAATGCCTATGTATTTTCTATAAAATCTTTGCAAAATATTCTAAATTTCTTGTATGTATATTACCTTTCGACAGTTGTATGTATTTTATACAAATTCCACACAGAAAGTTTCGAGCAAAAAGATCCTATATTTCGAGTAAAATTATAATAAAAATATACTACGAATATGTCAATTGCACTTGACACTGACATCTTTCAATCAGAATTTTATTAATATAGTAGCTGTTTCTAGCATAGCTAGCTAATTTATGAAATTTATTTTCTTTACAATTTTATAACTCTATATCCATTTAATATGAAGTATAAAATGCAGTTAAATCGTATAGAGAAAACAATGTTCTTTAATATTTATAATAACATTAAATGTGAAAAAATGATATTTACCATCGTTTTTTCAAGAAAAACTGTTAAAATCTTCAAATGAGGGTACTTCCGGTTGACCAATTATAACCAAAATCTAATCAGCTCTTCATATGGATGCAACGCAGAGGAATACGAAAGAATTATAATTTTTGGAATTGTAGTTTTAGAGTTATCGTAGACGAAAATTTTGTTACACACACACACACATACACACACACAGACACACATACATACACACACACACACACACACATACAGACATCATCGTAAAAATAGTAAAATCGTATTCTAGGGACCTTAAAACGTGCTTATTCATTAAAAATTCACCACCGAAATTTTTGACCAAAGACAATACCTTCCTTACCTAAAGGTGACGGAAGGTAAAAAGAAGAAATAAAACTACTAGTATTAGAAAACGTATATATTACTGAAGTTTACCTTTATTTCTAAGTCAATCCTTATTCCTTTAGGCCCGGTTTCTCCAGAGCAACTTAAGACTTAAGTCGTGACTTATTCCTAAGTTTCAAACTGTTGCACCACGCAAAAATGTCAAAATGTGAGACGTAAGTAGCACTTTAATGTAAGTCGAAAAAAACGGTGACTTATTTGTCATATATGTCAGTTGTCATATCAGTTCACGATAAATTTGTCTCGTTTTGTGGAATTACCGTGCATGTCTTCAGCGATATGGACAAGAAACGTACAAATTACACCAAAGAAGAAAAAATTGTTATTGGAAGTTGTGGATCAATATAAAGAGATCAGCTAAAAAAAATCTAATGCGGTGTCAAATATACAAAAGGACAATACTTGGAATTTAATTGCCGCAACATTTAATAAAAAATTATTAAATGTATACAGAGATGTGCCAAGCTTACGAAAAATGTGGGTAAATATGAAGGCTGATGCCAGGAAGACATCGGCGAAGGAAAAGGTTTTTGTTTATAAAACTGGCGGTGGTCCACCTATAAAAAATATTGACAGAAAATCATTGTCGTCATATAATTGGAACAAATCAATTCTGTTATATATTTGTCGCAAGATTCTAACATTTTCGACAATATCGACAAAATCAACTTCGTCCACATTATCCACGACGTTAACGTCTTCAAATTTAGGGAAATGCGGTAAATCACTATCGAATACCGTTGAAACGAATACAAGCATATAAACACTGATAAACACAATGACAGCTTTGACATATTTTACGTTGTTGCCAATGTAATTTGTGACATAAGTTAAGTTCGCATTTAAATTTGTTGGTGCAATGCAATTGGGATATAAGACCTACTTACAAATTAAGCAGCACTTCAATAATCAACAACTTAAGTTACTCTAGGGCGCACAGATTTTGGGGACGCGCAATTTTCCCATTTTAATATAGTTCTTGGAGTGATTTGATTTGGTTAAAGCCAAGACGACCATAACCAGGCCCTGAGTATTATTGGTTTGTTTTAATTAGAATTACACGATGATTCTTCTGCATGTATTGTATACAGTAAGTTATGCACCATGCATTGCATTTTCTAAAATAAATTAGTACCCCATGTAAAACTAGTAATAAGTGACGTCATTATCTAGTAATATTTATTGATGATGTGCGTCTTCTGCTTGTTCATTTTTAGTATATACAGGGCGATTTATAACAAAATTCCAAAATGTTGGGAATTGCTTTGACATTCATTTTTGTGTGTCTAGGCCCGCTAAACATCACTTTTCAAATGAATCAATAAAAACTAAGTATTATAATTTAAGAAAATAAATATTTTCTTCAAGGTTTTAATTTCACAATATCTTGTTAGAAGGTTTATATGATATCTCTGCTCGCCAAAATCGCTAATGAAGTTTTGTTATTTTTGCAAGCATTCGCCACATAAGCCTTTCGTAATACACAAACAAAACAATGTATAGAAGTAGAACACGCATAGTAAATACAAACATTAATTCATATCAAACCCAAAACGTGGAAGAGAAATTTACTTGATCTTGAATATGAAACTTTTGTTATATAATGCTTGGCATTTGCAAAAGAAAAGTTTTCTACTTCTACTGTTGCTGTTGCTGTTAACATTGTAAGCTTAAACATACCAGTAGTTTTGTAATAAAACTCTTTTGGTTTACTTTATATTTATTTTAGAATCTATTGGTTTTAGTAGAATATCGGGACATGAAATCTGCCCTTTGATTGGTCAGAATACAAACTTAGTTCACAAAAGGGAAAAAATCTGATGTGGACACCACACGACTGCCTTGTACGCCTATTAAACTATATACATATTTTTTTAATATCTAAATTACAAAATATTAATTTTAACTTCAAAACGGTAGGATATACACTGTCCGTTTATCGAGGCGCACTATCGGGATCTCGAAAACTCTAAGATACGAAGTCGGTTAAATTTGGGTAAAGTTGCCCCGTTAGTAGGCCATTTTAAAGATGTATTTGTTTTTCCCGAAAAATTCATAGGCCACTAGATAAATGCAAAAATTCAAATTTTGCTGATCTCTAGTTTAATAAATAACTTTTAAATATGAAATAATATGGAATTTTGGTTTGTACTTCTTTAGGACACTTTATTTTCTTTCGAACGACTATGCTCAAATATATATATATATATATATATATATATATATATATATATATATATATATATATATATATATATATATATATATATACCGTGTGTCTGCCTTAAAGGTGTACATAGGAGATTAACATTGGAAATCAGTTTTTTACAATTTCTTCCTCGCCTAATCATTTTAAGCAAAAACGCGTCAAATAAAAGGCATAAAATTTATAGGGCATAAAATTCTGCATCAAGTCAATAAATAGAATTACCTTTACATGGTTTGTAACGACAGAAATTAATTATGAAAATATCGTCAGCAATGAAATTGAACAAAAAATAAATAAATGCTTGACGTTTTATCTGTCACAACGTAAGTTAACTTATTTGACGTTTCTGACAATTTGATAAAATGGCAAGTATTTATTTATTTTTTGTTCAATTCCATGGCTGTCGATATTTTCAAAGTAATTTTCGACATTTTCATATTTAATTTCTGTCGTTACAAAGCATGTAAAGGTAATTCTGTTTATTGATTTAGATGCAGAATTTTATGCCCTAAAACTTTGACGCGTTTTTGTTTAAAATAATTAGGCGAGCAGGAAATTGCAAAAAAAACTGATTTCCCATGTTAATCTCCTATGTACACCTTTAAGACAGACACACGGTATATATATATATATATATATATATATATATATATATATATATATATATATATATATATATATATATATAAGGTGTAAACGAAACTAGGAAACGCGATTTTTCTCGGAAGTTATATGATATAGAAAAAAATACTATAGAACAAAGTTATAGGAGACCAAGGAGGACATCCCATAATAGAAAAAATATTTATTTTAAACCAGTGGTTCTCAAGTTACAATACGAAGTTATATTTTCTTAAATAGGATGGCATATATTTCTTAGGCCCGTTCGATAGAGTACTTTTTCTGAATTTAACCATGTAATAATTTTATATCCTTACATAATAAAAATATTGTGAAAAATGCCATTAAAATTTAAATAAATTTTATTTTTAGTTATTTATAAGTAGGCTATTTATGAAAAACATTTGAGCTTAAACTAAAGTGAAACAAATATTTGTTAATTACTTTATAAATAGTGTTCTATCTGCAACAATAGGACATATTATGTACTAAATAATTCAAATTGACAAATATCAGATTTTGTTTTTCATAAATGGCCTACTGAAAAATAACTATAAAAATAAAATTTATTTAAATTTGAATTGCATTTTTCTTAATATTTTTATTATGTAAGGATATAAAATGATTACATAATTGAATTCAGAAAAAAATACTCTATCTATTGGGCCTTAGAAATATACGCCATCCTATTTAAGAAAATATAACTTTGTGTTGTACCATGAGATCCACTGGTTTAAAAAAATATTTCTTCTGTTATGGAATGTCCTCCTTGGTCTTCTACAACTTTGTTTTATATTATTTATTGTATATCTAATAACTTCCGAGAAAAAGCGCATTTCCTAAATGTAAACTGGCCGAACTATTGTGGTTTTTGGGCTCGTATTTGAAAAATACACAAAACTATCTACTTTTATAAATTGCATTTTCAGTATAATTAACTCAGAGTCATAAGTGACTAATGCTTTAAATATTTTGACTAAATGATTATGTTTCAGAACAAATATAGTGAAATGAATAAAGCAATTAATAAGCAGTAAAAGCTAAACAACAATTATGTTCTAAACAAACATAAACATTTTATAATGTTAGATTAAAATTTTGAGCTAGTATATTAATCGTCAAATTATATTATGCATACTTATGTATGAGTTTTCGTAGATATTTAATGTATAAATTATATTTTACGTTATTTGCTATGGCGTTAAACTATATTTATTATAATAATTTGTGGTATGTATGTAAATTCTATACAGAAAGTTTTATGACTGTTAGTATTTACCTAAATTTTAAACATATACACATAAACTATTATTTAAATATGACAGATCGTATGATTTTCTTTAACCAACAAAGAACGGCTCCAGGATATAAATATTCCGCCAAGTTTCTAGTTTTTATAACGTTTAATAGACTGACTTATGCAATTATCCAACGTCTATATTTATAATTTAAGAAACTTGTTTTAATTTCTTAAAGATTTATAATTTTTTTCGTTTTAAAAAATCTTTATGGTATATTATTGTAAATAAAATATGTTTCACTGACATTTGAACAATTTGGAATAGCGTAGATGATTGAATTACACGACAGAGACATTGAACTTTTACAGATTTTTTTTGCAAGTGACATTTCTACTAAACGGTTTAATTATCGTCAATTATGATCAAGTACAAAAATAGTTATTTAGGTATTAAGGTCAGTAAGTGCTTTCAACCGGCTGAAGATGATACCGATAGAAGAGCACTTACTGGCCGCAAGGTTTATTACGTTTTTGTCCGATCAACGCACAAAATTTAAAAAAAAAATAAGATTTGAAAATTATTTTGACATACTAAAGATGTTTAGTTGTCATTTTTAATGTAAACTCTGATCGTTGTTTTTATTTACTTAGCGCCTCCTGATCGGTAAGTGTACGCATCACTTACCGATCAGTAATTTATAAATAAAATCTAGTGCTTTGGAAACCCTATTGGTAAACATTTAAAAAAAATCTGATGTGGACACCACACGACTTCCTTGTACGCAAGAGTAATATGAAGTATAGACTCAATTAAAAATTGCACGTATTTGACGTAATTTGACATTAACATCTATTTTTTTTTTGTCCAAATCCATAGTAAGCTTCATTACAAAAACCAAAAGGTATATAAATTTTAAATTTACATATCTCGCTTATACAAAGGGCTAATTTAATAATACTTAATGTGCTGGACGCAGAATTTAATTCTCTAACTTTTATTTGAAGCATTTATTTCTAAAATCAAAATGAAACCATTTTATTGAAGAAAAACTGTTAACAACTTCAGGTAGTGTGTTTTAACCAAAATCTGCTGTTATTCTAATTGATATAAAAGTCTTATATACTAAATTTGAAAAGTTTTTGATTATATTTTAATATAGTTTTTCATTAAAATCTATTATAGGCTTCAAATAAAGTACCATTTCTGGAAATTATGTAATGACCAAAAAGGGAGGTGCACAACTAGATGTTATAGAAGTCCTAAATACAAAATTTCAACTTTCTACGGCTTACCGTTTTTGAGTTATGCGAGATACGTACAGACGTCACGACGAAATTAGAATGGATTCAGGGATGGCCAAAATGGATATTTCCGTTGAAATCTGGAAACCGAAATTTTTCGCGAATACAATACTTCCTTTACTGTGTACAAGGAAGTAAAAACAATCGTGCAATAACTAATATTAAAGAGCCTACTACAAATGAAAATTCAGTTTTAATTGTGAAATGTACATCATTATTATCGATAAATAAATTACGTGTGTGTGTGTTATTTTGTGGAGAGTAAGTGTGATTTTACACTCTCTTGTAATGCAAGGCAAAATTCAGAAAATTTAGAACAGCGAAAACAGCACACAATAAAAATTTCACAGTTCAAGTAAAATGTACTTTCATATAAAACGCTTATTTACCTATGAGAAATCTAGACTAAATAGAAAATTAATTATCATTAGTTTTTAAAAGAATTTTCTACTTAAATAAGTATACAAATCAATTATTACATTACCGATGTCAAAGTTGAAATTTGGAATTTTTTTTTAAATTTTCATATACCATAAAAGTGACTCTTGTCATTTTAGTTTATTTTCACCTCTTGCTACCCTTGGTAATGCAGGTATAGGGATCGTACTAAAAATCGCATATCGGGATTTTGGTAAATGACCCCGTTTTAAGGACCCTAGAATCAAATTTTAACATTTTCACGATGATGTCTATGTGTATGTGCGGATCTTCTTTTCTAACTCAAATAATATTATTTGGAAAATTTTGAAACCGTGTATTTCGACCTTTTGCTAATATGCAAAAAGCAGTTTATTTGAAGCTCATAATAGTTTTTCTTCGAAAAATACATTTAAATGTCATTTTTTCGAGATTTATGTTATTATAAAAATTAAATATTATTAAATTTTCAACAGGTTTGCATTAATACTTTTCTATATATTTTCTGGATAAATTTATAAAATTACCTACGTATTATTTTTTGAAATTCTTTTATTTAATGCTGCTTTCAGAATGCTATGACAAACAGAACAATTATTTTGACATTGTCTATATGACAAATATTCAAGTTATGTGCTTTATTCATCATGTTTATTATTTTAGAATAAAGTAAACCTTCTTAAGAACGATACACTAACGTATTAATGGATAGCAATATATTTTCATTATATTTCAATTTGGAGATTGTTGTTGACAAGTCTCAAGTCTGTATTGTAATAATATTACCGTACAGATACAGTTATTACTAAGTTACCAGCCTATTTTTGCACATGTAAACAAAGGATTAATCTTCTGTAACCGGTAAATAATAGTAACGTTTTAAAAAGAAGATAGTAAATAGAACCATAGTTATATGGCATGAAACTTAATTAAATTTCCAACAAAAGTAAATATGTATGTATATTTAAATTAATAAAAATTAAATGACGGCAGGTATTGTGTTGGCCACATCTTTTTCACATAATTTGGTTTTACATATACAGAGTGTCCAAAAAAAAAAAAATCATAACGCGGAGTAGGCTATGAACAGACAAACGTATATCTTATTCAATTCAAAAGTCAAATTGTCAAAATTTATAATAATAAAATAAGAGGAGTATCTTATGTACCCTCAACAAAACTGAATTTGATAGAACAAAATCTTAATTTAAACAATACGTAGGAGACCTTGATCGAACATCTTTCAAAAAAATTACTTTAAACAATTTTTCTGCGATTCTGAAAATTATACTAAAATGGGGTCTCGTGGCCGCGTACCTGAGTGTCAGGTCGCGAATCTGGGGAACCGGGTTCGATCTCGATCGATACCAAATATTTCGAATTTTAAATATTTCATCATTACCGATATCTGTGTACAAAGCAGATTGGCACACCCAGATTTGAGTACTAAGCCGTGATGATATATTTATTTATTATAATAAAATGGATTTAAGAGATTTTAATTCGGAGGAGTCAATTTAAATATTATTGCTTGTTGAGATTATGTTTACAAATTGTTAATGTTTACTTATTTTGTGTAATCGTTGATTAACGACTCAATTAAAGATAATTTTATTTTATTCAGTTTGTTAATCGTCGAATCGAGCGTATGCAAATATAACCTATAATAAATAATACTTGTTCGTTTTATATAACCTTTTAAGGAAATATACTGATATTCTGAAGCAGGAAAACAACTTTTTGCGTATTACTTTCTCTGAAGAATGAATACATTTTTATAGATCTAGATTTTTATCATTTATTGGATCTGTAACTAAACCTAAATAACATTCTACGTTCTTCCAGATGCTTCTGGTAATTTTCCTACATTACTACGGATTCAGATAAAGTGGCACACACAATACAATACATTTACAGTGTTTTAAGATCACTAAACTCTCTAAACTTACCGCCGAATGGATGATCTGCATCCCTGATGTCTTAGTCTAAAATAGTCATTTAAACAATTCTTCAAATTTCACTTTAAATATTAGTTCGAAAATTATCACTCAATACAGCAATACACAAAAATACGTCTATTCACTGATATATGTCACGAGAAACTACAACAGGTACATCATGTTTGTGTACTAACTTGCCACTCTGAACGTGTTTGATTAAGACGAAACGGAAATAATCACAATATAAAAATAAATTTATTTAAAAATATACGCAAATAAATGAACAGAATTTAAAAAAAAAAAAAATACAGGACAAGAAAAAAATAACTGCTTTGTTTTTTCAGAATTAGTTTTAATTTTAAGAAAATTGAATAAAAATAAATTTATGAATTTTTTTGTAATATACTGGCTGTACGCAATTTTCTTTTCTTTTGGTAACAAATCTAATAATAATAATAATAATAATAATAATAATAATAATAATAATAATAAGAATAATAATAATAATAATAATAATAATAATAATAATAATAATAATAATAATAATAATAATAATAATAATAATAATAATAATAATGTTAAACTCAAATAAAAGTATATATCGGAAATACTCGTTTTTCTCTACTTGACACTCCATTTTGTTTTGACAATAATTTACACAATTTTTGCACAAATTTGCAAATTGAAAAATTATACATTTAAATAATTGTATAACATTAAAACAACGTTGACTTAAAGTATATAGTAAAAAAATTTGATGTGACCAGCACATTACCTTCCATCAGTTCTATGTATTTTGCACAAATTCCATACAGAAAGTTTTTTAGAATTGATTCTATACTTGCAATAAAATTATAACACAAACATACATGTCAATCGCACTTGACATTGACATCTGTCTATCAGAATTTTTTAAATTATATTAGCTGTTTCCAGTGTTATTACATGTCTGGCTGCTTTATGAAATTTAATTTCGTTATAATTTTTTAACTCAATATCCACTGAATATGAAATATATAATGTAATCAAATCGTATAGAGAATAAAATATTCTTTAATATTTATATATATATATATATATATATATATATATATATATATATATATATATATATATATATATATATATATATATATATATATATATATATATCATCACGGCATATTACCCATTGCTGGGTCTGCCAATCTGCTTTGTACGCAGATATCGGTAGGGGCTTTAAAACGTATTCTTCTTTTATTTTCGGTGATGGGAGAAAAAAATGTTTTTAAAAAGTTACGAGACTTAAATTTTCCAATGAAACAAATATCGTATAATTCCGTATTTACTCAAATAACTGATTAAAACACAGTTAAAAAAATAAAACGGTAAATGAAAATAAAATATTTGTTTATGTGATGTACATTTTAAAATTGTTTGCTCTTGGTATGACAATAATAATTCCTACTTGTACTAAATCAAATATTTGGCATCACTTTGAACTTGAAACGAGTTGTCTACTCGACACCTTTTATTTTGTATTCTATGTACTACTTTTTTACCTCCCGTTACCCTTGGTAAGGGAGGTATAGGGATCGTGCTAAAAATCGCATATCAAGATTTTGGTAAATGACCACGTTTTAAGGTCCCTAGAATCCAATTTTAACATTTTCACAATGATGTCTGTGTGTATGTGTGGATCCTCCACTCTAACTCAAATACTATTATTCAGAAAATTTTGAAACCTTGTATTTCGAACTTTTTCTGTAATGGTAAGAGCCCATTAGATTTTGGTGAAAATCGGATAACCGGAAATGGCACTTTACAAGAAGCTCAAAATAGTCTTTCTTCGAAAAATACCTTAAAATGTTATTTTTTCGAGATTAATGTTAGTATAAAAATTAAAGACTATTAAATTTCCTATAGATTTGCATTAATACTTTTTCTATATATTTTATGGATAAATTTATAAAATTATCTATAATTTCAATACCAGAGCCTATGCTTTAAGCAAACAAAATGCAGTTATTCAAATGTATGTAACTGACAGATAAATATCACTATCAAAGAACTAATCATTTCAAAGTAATATTAGTAACGTTTTAAAAAGAAAAAAGTAAATAGAACAATAGAAAAGGAATTCAATACAGTTTCCAGCATAAGTAAATATGTAGGTATGTATTTAGATTAATAAAAATTAACGATTCTTCATATAAAAGTTTAAGCTAATCCTCATCTTTAGATTAGTGAATTCTATTCTATCCCGGTATTTAAAATTTAATTTTCATTTTATTATAGCTCCGGTGGCTCAAAGGTTAGAGCAACGCCTCACGTCATGAGTGCCCTCGGGGCTCTGGGTTCGAATCCCACTAAGGCATGGATGTGTGTGAATGTGAACCCACTCTGTAATTGGGATTTAATCATGTTGTGGGGTTTTAAAAAAGGTAATTACTTGGATTAGATTAGACTATATTTTAAGAAATAAACTGTCAAAATTAGAGTAAAATTTGCTAATCCAAAAATAAGGGTTAACTTAATCTTTTTTTGTGACTCGGGCTGTAAATGGTGGGAGGTATTGTGTTGGCAACACCAGAGGGGCAATTCTTGAAAAATGAGATGTCAGTGAGATTTGACAGAAGTGAAAAAAAACGTCACGTGACTTATATGTCACGTAGTGAGATTTTTTCTTAAATTCTTGAAATAATTTTGTCATCTCACTACTTCACATTTCATCTCACTACGTGAAAATTATCTCCCCATCTTTTTGGTGGTGAGAATCAATGTCACTCGCTTATGTTATATAGAAATTTGACTTAATAATGCATTATATTAATTAATATTATAAATAAAATTATTACAAATATCATGGTTGACGAAAGAGAAGTAGCTGCTGCTTTAAAGCATTTGGAAAATACAGAAATTACTATTCGAACCAAATTTTTGAAATATTATTTCGGCTGAATAAAAATTTAGTGGATCGCTTGAGTGACAATTTAAACCAACCAACCAAGTTATAGATCAGCATTAGGAATACCAACAAAAAAATTTAGCTATTATAACTACAGCCCGATTTTAATATTTTACATATACTTATACAATACAAATACGTTTATACGTAGTAAGACACATTTTATTTGTAGTCGTTCGATTACGGCAATAATAATATAGAAAAATTAGCTATACGTTAGTCACTCGCAAGCATAGGGGTAGATAAAATTTGGCCAGCGGGCTACCTAACACTGACCACTACACTACGGACTCGGACTACGGAGACCTATGGATGGACTCAAAATTCAATAAATTTGAAAAAGTAGTTGCGTATGGCAACATTATCAATACCAGATAAAATTAAAATAAGAATATCACGGTGAATATGTAAAGATAATCAAAGAAGAGTGCAATGTAGTACTGTCAATGTCAAAAATCACACTTTTTTGTCAAATTTTTCACTTGCTAAATCGTGGCCATTTAGCTAGGTGAAATATATCTCACTTTGTTTCGGGAATTAAAAAAGTGAGAAAATATGAAATGAGATGAGAGTGAGATGAAATTTTATGTCACCTTGTGAGAAAATTCTCATATTTCAAGAATCGGTATCCAGATTTTTGGGTTTTATTGGCTGTGTGCCTGAGCGTCTAGACCTGGGTTTGATCCCGACCGATGCCAAAATTATTTGTGTATGTATATGCCAGCAATGAGTGCCCGTGTGATGACGCCTAGTAAATGCCCGACCGGTACAAATATGTCATCATCATTACTGATTTCTGTGTACAAAGCAGATTGGCACACCCAACAATGGGTAATATTTCGCTAAAAGCTCTTCAATTCAAATAAAATTCTTCTGTTATGAATGGTTTTAGTGCGCGCAGCAAGCATACTCGCAAAATTGGAAATCAGCTTGACCGTTCGCGAATTGCGGTCATGTTTACGTACACGTTAGCATTTGGCAATGTGGACATTCGAATACCATGCAGGTGTCTGGTTGTCCGCTACGAACGGTAAGAGAATTCTTACCTGACGTCACGATTATAACGTGACGTATATATGTGACGTGCAACCGTTACTTACTTCACTTTACATGGGGAGTACAGAAGTATAGCATTCTCAACTGTGGGAAAATTGGTTTCTAAGTGGTCTATTTTTTGTCGTGATAGGTTTTATTTCTTTTATATTGTCAGTATGCGGTACTTGTATACGTACATACGTGTATGGTCGATTAATGAGCGGTTATAGTCTTGAGAACACGATTGAAGTTGTACTAGTTTAATTACACTCTCCGTTACAGTTGTCAGTGCCTAAATAAAAAATCATTCTTATCTACCTAGAGTTTTTTCTTATCAAAGAACTTGGGTGAAGGTTATACCAACCATAGTTATATTTAAAATTATTGACTGCAATGTATGAGTATTATCGCGTTTTCTTAAACTGGACATAGGGAGTTGTCAAAGTCATCAAACAGTCATCTTCCAGAAGTTTTATTTATTTATTTATTTATTAATATTTGGGAATCCAATAGTTACCCAATAATAGGCTTCCACGATTTATACATAAGGATAACAATAGACAAATACAGATGAACAGTTATAGTTTATAATAGTTTTAATGCAGTCTTAAATTGACTAAGTAAGTGAGAGGCAAAAGAGATTTAATGCTGAAAATTTACTTCCTTATACGAAGTAAAGGAAGTATTGTAATCGCGAAAAATTTCGGTTTTGAGATTTCAACGGAAATATCCATTTTGACCATCCCTGAATCCATTCTGACTAATTTCGTCGTGACGTCTGTACGTACGTATGTCGCATAACTCAAAACGGTAAGCCGTAAAAAGTTGAAATTTTGTATTTAGGACTTCTGTAACATCTAGTTGTGCACCTCCCTTTTTGGTCATTACATAATTTACAGAAATGGTACTTTATTTGAAGCCTATAATAGATTTTAATGAAAAATTATATTAAAATATCCAAAACTTATCAAATTTAATATATAAGACTTTTATATCGATTGGAATAACATAGCAGATTTTGGTTAAAACAGCCTAACCGGAAGTGATATATTTCCTGAAGTTGTTAACAGTTTTTCTTGAATAAAATGGTTTCATTTTGATTTTAGAAATAAATGCTTCAAATAGTTTTAGAGAATTAAATTCTGCGTAGCACATCAAGTATTATTAAATTAGCCCTTTGTATAAGCGAGATATGTAAATGTAAAACTTGCTATGGATTAGGACAAAAAATAACAAAAAAATAAAAAATAGATGTTAATGTCAAATTACGTCAAATACGTGCAATTTTATAATTAAGTCTATACTTCATATTAGTCTTGCGTACAAGGAAGTCGTGTGGTGTCCACATCAGATTTTTTGATAATAAAATTTTAAATACCGGGATAGAATAGAATTCACTAATCCAAAAATGAGAATTAGCTTAAATTTTTTGCGAATTGTTAATTTTTATTAATCTAAATACATACCTACATATTTACTTATGCTGGAAACTGTATTGATTTCCTTTCCTATTGTTCTATTTACTTTTTTCTTTTTAAAACGTTACTATTATTAATTTGAAATGATTAGTTCTTTGACAGTGATATTTATCTGTCAGTGACATACATTTGTTTTGAATAACTGCGAACCTAGGAGTTTTGTTTGTTTAAAGCGTAGGTTCCGGGATTTAAATTATAGATAATTTTATAAATTAATCCATAAAATATGTAGAAAAGGTATTAATGCAAATTTTACAACTATTTCCAGTATTGATAAATAAAATTTGTAGATTATTGTAGATATTTCTTTGTAGTTTCAAGTCCAAGGGCGTTTAATAATTTTATGCCGATCCTGCATGTTTTAAAAATAGACTATTTATGAAGAAGAAAATACTTAATCGCTTTTTATTTTGTTAATAAGAGAAAACATATAATGCTTAATAAGCAATTATAATTTAGTTACAGTTGATTAAATATTATACTGAGTTCACTATTATTTTCTCAAGTAGTATAAAACCTTCATTAATGTTTTTTTCATAATACCATACTGTTAAATGTGCTTTAACAGTACTGTATGCTCAACCGATATATGCATCAAAACAGCCACGGCCGTTATTTTTTATAACAGTACAATTATTAAAAATCATGTGTTCCTAAAAAAAATCTCAGCATCATGAAATTGTCATGAAGAGCTGTCACCTGTCAATATGCCATAGAAAATAGAATTTTAAGAAGATATTTTATGTTATTATGAAAAATACTGAACGTCACACGGCTGATATACAAATAACAGACACGGTTGATTATAAAATCTCGGCTATCGCCTCGATTTTACAACAGTCAACCTCATCTGTTATTTGCTACATATCAGCCTTATGACGTTAATAACTATAACAGTACATCCTGAAAGTAATTACTGAATATTGTGTATTTGCTGAGTGATAGTGCACAACTAACTCTCACTATTAAAATAGCCAAGAAACTAGTGGAATTCTTATCCCATGCTCTATTTATTCGCTATTTTATACTTGGTGAATAATAGTATACATTTTTTTATTATTATTTTTGAATAATAGGTCTACCGCAGTTTCAAATACGTTTTTACCTCTCGCTAAGAGAGGTATTGTATTCATGCTAAAAATCGCATATCCAGATTTTAATGAATAAGCACGTTTTAAGGTCCCTAGAATCCGATTATAACATTTTTACGATGATGTCCGTATGTGTGTGTGGATGTGTGTGTGGATGTGTGTGTGGATGTGTGTGTGTGTGTGTGTGTGTGTGTGTGTGTGTGTGTGTGTGTGTGTGTGTGTGTGTGTGTGTGTGTGTGTGTGTGTGTGTGTGTGTGTGTGTGTGTGTGTGTGTGTGTGTGTGTGTGTGTGTGGATGTTGGATTCACTTTATCTCAAATACTATAAGACTTAAGACATTTTTAACTACGGATTCCTCAATCTAACAATAATCGGAAGAGTCCAGTCAGTTTTGGTAACAATTGGATAACCGGAAGTAGTAGTTACAAGAAAAAAATTATCTAAATATTATTTATCGAAAATTTATCTAAATACTTAATTAAAGAACGTTAAATTCTTTATTCGATAAATATAAATTCATTATTATATCTTCTATAGATTTAGAGATAAAGAAAGGCATATAAAATAATTTGATGTAAAAAATCTCAGATCAAACTACTACAAGGCAAGAAATTCAAATGTTTGTAATTCAAACATAAATGTCACTGTCAAAAATATTTGTATGCCTCTGTCAAAAATATTTGTACATTATTATGAAGATTATGAAAATAAAAAAAGTCAACAACGCAAAAGAATATACGTAAAAAAGAATATAAAAGGAATTTGCGAAAAAATGACGAATATAAAGAAAAAGAAAAAGAAAAGGAAAGTAGAAAAAGAAAATTTCAGGATATTGAATATAAAGAAAATGTATGTATTGTACATAATTTATATTAAAATAATTATTTTGTAGTCAGACATGAATATATGTATTTGTATTTAAACATATTTTTCGTTTTAGGCGTACAACCAGGTAAAATATCTGGCGAGAGGTTATGTGTTGGCCACATCAGATTTTTTATTATATTGACATACAAACACTTGTCACACACAATATATTTGTTATTACATTAAACAATTCATGGCTACAATACATAATGTATCAAATTACAAATTCATTTATTTCCAAAAATTATTGACTATACTGTATCTGGTTTAAGATTACAGTGGTGCGAAGATAGGAGCAGTTTGATCTTGTTTTCTGATTGGATAATACCCCGATATTATCCAATCAAACAACAAGACCAAACTGCTCCTATTTTTTCACCACTGCAATCTTAAACCAGATACAGTATAAGTAGATAGTCGAGACATGAATCGTAGATGACTCAACAAGTTTAGTTTTTACAAATTTATCTTTAAAATTGTGCTGACAGACTTTATTTTCGGACTACTTATAGAAAACTGTTTAGTGGGCAAATTATTTATAGTTATGTGTTATGTAATATTGGCAGAATGCAGAATTGAAATTAGACAGTATTAATTTTTGGAAAGGAAGTACTGTATTGTAACGTTTATTTATTTGGATGAGGTGTAAAAATCAAATAAATATTATTAATTAAAATAGATATGTGACATGTGATGGACAAACTGTTTTCCTATTGGCTATGAATGACGTGCTGTACGTAATTTGACGTCACAGGAGTGGGGGGTTGTTTTTTATGACTTTTTCTGGTGCCAATCTTTTTATTTAATTGTTTACGAAACTAACAACAAATTATTCTTATTTTTACCTCCCGTCATACCGTAGGTAGGGAGGTAATGTTATCGGTCCAAAAATTGTGTGTGTGTGTGTGTGTGTGTGTGTGTGTGTGTGTGTGTGTGTGTGTGTGTGTGTGTGTGCGCGCGCGCGAGCGCGTGTGTGTGTGACGATTTTTTCGTCCATGATAACTCTTACAACAAACTTCCGAAAATTTCTATTTTCCGTCTTTAAGCTTTCTACATTTATATAAAGAGTTGATTAGATTTTGGGTAATATTGGATATCCGGAAGTGATACTTTACATGAAGCCCATAACAGTTTTTAATGAAAAATTATATTAAAATGTAATCCAAAACTTTTCAATGTTAGTATTTAAAACTTTCATATCAAGAAGAATAACATTAGATTTTGGCTAAAATGAATAAACCAGAAGTGATACTTTACTTGAAGCTCTGAACAGGTTTTTGTGAAAAATATATTATTAAATTTGGTAAAATTGGTACTTTTATATTAATGAGAACGACATATTATATTTTGTTCTAAAATTGATAAACTGGAAGTAGTACTTTACAGAAAGCTATAAACAGATGTTCTTGAAAAAATATATTGAAACATTATCCAAAACTTATCAAATTTGGTATTAAAAACTCGATTTTATACTTATATGTTAAACCAGAAGTGGTACTAAATTTGGAGCTCTTAACAGATTTTCGAGGTAAAACATAAGTAATAAAATTTAATCCCAAATATCGTATTACAGACTTTTCTATTTATTGGAACGAGAAATTAGATTTTGTTTGCAAACGATCAATCGGAAGTGATATTTTACTAAAAGCTCATTGCATGCTATTTTAAACATGGAATTGACGGGAGGTTATATGCTGGCCACATCAGATTTTTTTAATTACGATGAAAAATATTGCATAAGCTTCCATTTAAAATACTTTTTGAAAAATGTGAAACCGGCTTATTGTAGTAATTTGGTAAAAGTAAATATTTTTATAAACCATGTCGAAATGTTTTGTATTATGGTTCAAAGAATTGTTTCCTACAAAATCATTAATGATAACTTTTCTTTACAGTATTATTAATATATTTCCCTTAATTAGGTTAGGTCAGATTATATGTGTATCTTAGTGTTGAAATTTGATTATTTGAATATAATACAAAATTAATGTTTTTCTTCGAATTATTTTCTATGTCGTAACATATTTTATTATATGTTTTTATTATTATAAATATTAAATTTGACATTTAGATCTTTAATATCACATAGGAGGTACAAACGAAATAAATATAATAGTAACTTTTTGAATGTATAAATTTGGACAACACAAATATTTCAAGACAAAATTACTCATTAGTGTTCTATTGTCACTGCGCATTTAAAAATAACTTAAAAACTATTCTTAAATATTTATCTCTGTTTTTCTACCGCTTTATATACAAGAGAATAATAAAAGTATAAAGTAAAAAAAATATACAAACTTGTATATACACATACATTTATATTTTTCACTATTCCCAATATAATTATCTCTTATTAATATTATTTTACCTACTAATTGTTCTTTTGCAAATTAAAATTTGTACACTATATATATTAAATAAATATTCATAATACATATCAGTTTTTCTTTGAAATATAAAAAAAATCTGATGTGGCCAGCACATTACCTTCCGTCAGTTATATGAGGTATTTATGAAAATTCTACCGGTGAACTGTTACCGGTAAACAGCTTTTTATTAGGTTATAGCTACCGGAATCGATGTTTTAAGAACGCAAGTGGTACACAAGGTAGATCCATAACCTATGAAAAAAATCTGATGTGGCCAGCACATTACCTTCCGTCAGTTCTATGTATTTTATATAAATGTCATACATAAAGTTCTTTCCAAAAGATTATATTTCTTGTACATTACCTTAAGGCAGTTGTATGTATTTTATACAAATTCCATACAGAAAGTTTCTAACAAAATATCCTATATTTCCAGTAAAATTATAACATAAACATACTGTCAACTGCACTTGACACTGACACCTTTCAATCAGAATTTTCTTAATGTAGCAGCTGTTTCCAGAGTTATAGCAAAGCTGACTAATATATATGATATTTAATTTCTTTATAATTTTTTAACTCTATGTCCATTTAATATGAAGTATAAAATGCATTACAATCGTATAGAGAATAAATAATTCTTTAATATTTATAATAACATTAAATGTGAAAAAATGATATTTAACACCGTTTTTTCAAGAAAAACTGTTAAAATCTTCAAATGAAGGTACTTCCGGTTGACCAATTATAACCAAAATCTAATCAGCTCTTCACATGGATGTAACGAAGAGTAATACAAAAAAATTATAATTTTTGGAATTGTAGTATTAGAGTTATCGCATTAGAAAATTTTGTCACACACAGACACACACACACACACACACACACACACACACACACACACACACACACACACACACACACATACATACACACACACACACACATACAGACATCATCGTAAAAATAGTAAAATCGTATTCTAGGGACCCTCAAACGTGCTTATTCATCAAAAACTCACCACCGAATTTTTTGACCAAAGACAATACCTTCCTTACCTAAAGGTGACGGAAGGTAAAAATTGAAAATTTAAAACAGGTTAGAAATTTGACGTAGTTAACAAACTGAGCAGAGTCCTACTTAGAACACATTTCCACTTTTAACGCGCGCACTTCGCTTTGCATCACTACCTTTTTTTGAGATTAAATTCTTCATGAATCCGGTAAAAGGATCTGGTATATTGAACAATTTTCGAACACGATAACTTTTTACCACTCGTGTTTTCGAACACAGTCGGTTGATGCGGTATATACCGGTAGAATTTTCGTAAATGCGTATGTATTTTCTATAAAATCCATACATAAAGTTCCTTGCAAAAGATTATAAATTTCTTGTATGTACATTACCTTTCGACAGTTGTATGTATTTTATACAAATTTCTTACAGAAAATTTCGAGCAAAAATATCCTAACACAAATATACTACGAATATGCCAGTGCACTTGACACTGACATCTTTCAATCATAATTTTCTTAATATAGTAGCTGTTACTAGCATAGCTGGCTAATTTATGAAATTTAATTTCTTTACAATTTTATAACTCTATATCCATTTAATATGAAGTATAAAATGCAGTCATATCGTATAGAGAATACAATGTTCTTTAATATTTATAATAACATTAAATGTGAAAAAATTATATTTAACATCGTTTTTTTCAAGAAAAACAGTTAAAATCTGCAAATGAGGGTACTTCCGGTTGACCAATTATAACCAAAATCTAATCAGCTCTTCATATGGATGCAACGAAGAAGAATACGAAAGAATTATAATTTTTGGAATTGTAGTATTAGAGTTATCGTAGACGAAAATTTTGTTACACACACACACACACACACACACACACACATACACACACACACACACACATCCACACATCCACACACACACACACACACATACAGACATCATCGTAAAAATAGTAAAATCGTATTCTAGGGACCCTAAAACGTGCTTATTCATCAAAAACTCACCACCGAATTTTTTGACCAAAGACAATACCTTCCTTACCTAAAGATGACGGAAGGTAAAAACACACACACGGTCAACATTTTAAAGATCTAGTTACCGTGGTTTAGTTAGATGTATATGTTGATAGATGGCAAACTTTATGACGATACAAAAGTATTGAGTTTCCAATCTCTCTTTAACACGTTGTCTCTGGTCCTGTTTAGATAAAAAATAAACGTCACAGTGACGTCGTATAGACGTCAAATTAGACGTCTAAATAGTCCTGTCCTATTTTAAACTAAAAATAAACGTCACGTGACGTCGCATACACGTCAAATTAGATGGCCGTATATAAAATCAACCTAAAATCGACGTCACTTTTTGGTCGACCGTCGATCAGTGTTTTGTCGACAATTTAGCCAAAGTTGAAAATACTGGGCCTTAGGATTTCGAACTTAAATGTTTTAGGCCCGGTATTTTCACTTCCGAATAAAGTTTTGAATAAGTATTCGTTAAATAAATTTATTCTACATATTTATCCAACAAATAATTCCATTGCGTCTTTTCACACATTTTACACAAACAAATAGCTATTTGTCGAATAACTTCAACGTTTGTGGATTGGTAGCCTTGCAGAGTGAATTTGTGTCAGTAGAGAAGGATGAAGTTTGGCGTAGCCACGTTAAGCAGACAAGGATGTAATGTGTCAATTATTTTTGAATCCGTAGTTGTCAAAATTTTGTTTGACATCTTTAATGTCAGTGTGATCTATATTATACATTTTTAACCCCGGGAGACTGTAATTTAAGTGTACCATCTAATTCAGCACTCATATGTGGTAAACGGGATATGTATATTGTAAAATTGTTCTTGTACTTTTTGCATATTTGTTTCAGTTCAAAGTAAATGTTTGTCAATGTATTCAACAAAAGTATCCAAAATTCGAAAATATTTTGCCAGCGTCAAATGAGAGGATCTTTATAATGATTTACTTATTTACTGTTTGAGATCAAATGCGATCCCCAATATGTGATACTAAATTGTTTTCATAATCGCAATCTGTCAAAAATTATTTCATGTATGTGGTTATGTCGGTGTCTGATGGTGTGTGATCGATTTCTCACGTTATTTATTAATTCATAGTTGAAAATATCATCATAATATTTAATATTTCCATTTTGTTAATAAATCTGCACTATGTGGGAACGTAATGAACTTACGAATAAACGGTTATTCGCTAGCCAAGTACCGAATAATTTATCTCGCGAATAACAGATGGTATTCTTTCGAATAAATTTATTTGCAAGTAAAAAGATGGCAAAAATATTTATCCGAAGTATAAAATTAGCTAAACCTTTATTCGCAAGTGAAAATACCGGCCCTTAATTATATTTAATAACAGTATATTTGTACTTGGTTTCTTTATTTTCCATTGAAATTTAGTGTATGCAGGTTTTCCATAGAATTATCCATTGGTATTTTTAAAATAATTTAATTACTTTATTGGTAAAACCCAATTTAATTAAAATCCAATTTGCTGCAACTGTATTATTCTGAATTCAATAGAATAAATTTAACAGTGTTATTCATACAGGAAATGTGTAAATACGGTCCATGTGTATTTATCCACAGTTAATAATGTATGTTAATAGAAATATGAGTTATGTAATTTTGGCGAATTAGATAATAGACGAAAAATAGGCTATTGGTGATTGTGCGACCGAAATGCATATTATTTATGCAGCGAATTATTTCATAATAATTGTCTGGCGATGTAGGATTGAAAAGAAATGGCGTCTTCCCACGAATATCGATATGAAGAATACTTTCCAATGTTAAATTCGTGAAGCGTATGCATTTTCACTTATATTACGCTCTGACTAGCATCAAATTAAAGACCTACATGTCAGTTACATACCTAATAACAATGTTGATTAATGCAGCATAACAGTTCTATTTATATTATATTAAATATTCATTTTCTGTCATCTTAGATTAGCAATGGGCGCGTTTAGCGAACGCAACAGTTGTCATAGCGGAGACTGATTTTTCTCTGAACGTTACCGCTGAGTATACGCTATTTCTCAGCTGTTTGTCAGCATTGTAAGCAGTGCATTTTTACGCTGTATCCAGCGTAATACTAATAACCTGTTAGTTTGACGTTAACAACTAAATATGTCGAATAATTTTTTTTTTTTTTATTTATTAATATTATCGAGCACTTCAATTACATAAATTATTAGTGCTCCGGCTTAACAATGGTATAATTTACAGTATATTATTTGTTATTTGCATTTAGAGTATTGTACAGTTTGTTTATAAGTATGATTTACAGTGAATTATTTGTTGTTTACATTTATATCATTTTATAGTTTGTTAAATATATTAATACTTTTTAAGTATTTAAATACTTTCTTTAGGTTTTCTTCATTTCCGAGGCATTCTATGAGTGTGGATGGTGTGTTGTGAGTACTACGTTGTGAGGTGTACTGTCTGCATTCTGTGAGAAGGTGTTCTACTGTGAGTTTTGTATTGCACTGTGCACACTTTGCTGGTTCTGTCCGTTTGAATATGTAGTCGTGGGTCAGGAGGGTGTGGCCGATTCGAAGCCTGGTTGCTACTATCCGTTCTCTTCTGCTGGCATTTATTTTCCATGGGCTTACTGTTTCTTTTATTCTTCTCAAGTGATTATTGGTAGTTTGAGTCCATTGTTGTTGCCATTTTTCTTTCACTTTTTTCTTGATAGTCGATATGAGATCTCTTGCAGGTATGGGCACTTGTGTAATGGTTGTCTGGGTTGCAGCTTGTTTAGCAAGAGTGTCCGCTTCTTCGTTGCCTTTTATTCCGCAGTGGGACGGTACCCAAAGGATGGTAATGGATTTGGCTTCTAAAATGGATGTGTGGATGTTCTCTTGAATTTTTAGAATTATTGGATCGGATGGGTATAGGTTTTGAATACTCTGTATGCAGCTTAGTGAGTCAGTGCATAGTACGAATTTGTTACTGTTGCATTTGTTTATGTACTGTGTTGTTTTTAGGATGCTAAATGCTTCTGCTGTATAGATAGTCGTGTAGCTCGGTAGGTGATATTTTTTTGATGATGTTTCGGTGAATACAGCGGCGCCTGTTTGGGAGCTAATTCTGGACCCGTCTGTATAGATAAACTCATGGTTCGTATATGTTTCATTTTTTAGCTCTAAGAATTCGTTTCCTATAATCGTTGCTGGTGTGTTTTGTTTGTCGTGTTTTGTTAGTTGGAGGTTAAAGTGGGCTTTTTTGAGTGTCCATGGTGGATGAATAATTCAAACATAATATTTTAAAATGATTATGTTCTTATTAATAATCAACTCATTTCTACAGATTCTATAAGTACATATTATTTTATATAAAGCTTTGAATTGATGTATAATTAGTAGATCTGTACATTAAAATGCATATCAAACGACTGAAGAAGAACCTGGAAACCTGAAAATATAATTATAGAGCAAAATCCTGGAGGCTATTTCATTACATGATCTTAGATTTGGCCACTGAATAAATTGATCTTTTAGCTCCATAATCGCAGATACAATTTTTATAAAAATGTAATGTCGGGTACCTTTAGAAAATCCAAATCTATCACAAACTGCCAAAAAACTTTGTTGCTTCGATATGACCCATAATGAAAACAAAACTTTTGTTTCTAGTGAAATACATAAATGTCGCTCTGGTAAATGTGGTTGTAATAAATAACACAATTCTTCTACGTTAGCGCGGGTCATTCTAAAATGATTTTTAAATTCATCTAAACTATAATTAAGTACAATATTTTCCACATATCTTACGTTATGTACTGGCACTATTCTATCTGGATTAATATTTTCAGGTACGTCAGCAATAACTACTTGAATTATGTTATTCATATTAAAATCATCATCAAAAAAATAAACATTTATTATTTCATCCACAATGAAAAATTATCTTTATCTTCACACGAACATCTTATAAACACTCGTCCGTTCAGCGAATATGCAATTGTTGATACTAATCAGTAGTAAACGTGTTGTAAGATGAGTTACAACTGATGTGTTCGCTAAACGCGCCCAATGTTAGAGGAAAAACCGAAATGCGGCTATTCTAGTTTAAACTAGATCAAATCTATGCAATGGGATAAATCTACTATCCCTAGGTCATATGCAAATATTCAGGGGTATACGCGGAAAATCCAAAAAATCCAATGAGCAGGGAAAACTCAGGGAATTTTATCAATAATCCTTTTCATTTTAACAGCTATCTCCTTTCATCTCTGCACATAGTAAGTAAAATGGTGCCTGCAACTACTAGCTGGGCTGTGAAACGAATATTTTACCCCTATTTTTTATTTTTTTCGTATTATTCTTTATTCATGAGAGAATTGTCTTTGAAAATATAATGTTTGAATTTCCGCTTCCTCTTTTGCCTGATGACGTTCGTAAGGACCTAACCAATGAGGGTGTGGCTTACATTTGCCACCGATGGAATTTAAACGAGTGACATTCATGACAGCTGTCAACTACTACTGATTTTTGTATTTGGAAATAATCAAACATGGTGGTAAAAAGTGTTTTGTGCAGTGTGCCCAAATAGAACTGATATAGGGAAAAATATTTATAGTAGTGCCTCAAAACGAAGAAAGAAGAATGAAATGGTTGTCGCAAGTAAAGATAAAAACATAAAATTAAAACTTCTTTGTTGTGAAGATCATTTTGATGTATACATAAATATTTTTATAATTAAATAAGAACTATTGAATATATTTAAATTTTTAGCTGGAAAATGATGCACTCAAGTTTCATAAACCGGCTAATCTTTGCACTACTGGAGCATAAGAGAGATTGATAAATCTAGGATAAAACATTACTAGACGGTATTTCTTAAGACCAAGACCACTACTGACAATAATGTTAATCTCCAACTGAAGAGGATCTATTCCAAACAATGTGCCGCTGGAATATGTTTTATATATGTTTTAATAATATTGTGTATTCCTTACACGAAATAAATCCAGAAGTCAAAATAGAAAATAATGTGTGTGTGTGTGTCATAAAGTGCCAGGTGTAATCTAAAATGGAAAAAAGAGAGAACGGGGAAAAATTTACCCTGAAATAGACAAACCAAACATGTTGGAGATAAATAAAAACTTTGCTAGAGCTTTACTTATTCATCTTCTATAAAACTGGGCATTAAATTATGAAATATAACGCTATAATATAATAATAAATAACTAAGAACTACGCTAAAGAAGCAAAAATCACGCTGCACTTTATGTCAGACCTTATGTAACCCAGTTGTCATTAAAGCAATCATTGACGTTGATGTATGATACAATTGTTTTTTTATATTTCCAGTTTTTTTATTGGCTAATGTCTTTCTGACGTCACAGGCAGTGTAATTTGGCGCCAATAGTATACTTTTAAACTGCTTCTGCGTTTAATATATACAGAAATTTGAACAGAAAATCATATTTAATAATACTGTAGAACGTATACTTATTCGAATTTCAGAAGGAAAAAGATATGTTAATTATTTTTGCAATACCTCTTAAAGTTGACATAATATTTTTTTTATCTTTGTATTGACATTACAATTGTTTTCCAAAGCACTCTTGCCCTGGAAATTAGAAACGCTACGAAGTTATGCATTAACCCAATATATATTTATTGATACATAGATAAAATCTTTTGGCATTTTTTAATGAAATACCCAAGTAATGTAATCATGTAACATGTAAGCGTATAAATATATAGGAAGTTGAAAAACAGTTAAACAACCTTGAAACACTATTTTGAAATGTAATTTGCTTCTCCTTTGGGCTGTTGATGTTTGTTTCTATTTGAAAGCATCAATAATTTATTGATCACCATTTTGGAATGTCATGTCTCTTCATACCATACAAACACGATTTAAATTTTAATAGTGACGCAACGGTATCGTTTGTAGGTATCACAAGAACACTTCCTATGTGTCACATTTCTTATGGTAATATATGATAATATAATATTGGCATTAACGAAATATAGACCGCGTATGTATATATGATACATTTGTGCCTTGAATGAAAAACATACGACTTTCTTAAAACAAAAAGTTATTGAATTTACTTCCTGATATCCTGAAAAGTAAATAAATATATCATCACGGCACATTACCCATTGCTAGGTGTGCTAATCTGTTTTTTACACAGATATCGGCAATGATGATGACATATACATGGTGATGTAACTTTATCATCTACCTCATCTATCGCTCAAACCTTTGCAGACTATTTTTCTTCTGTCTACGTCACAGACACTAATGATTTATCATGTTCTGATATTTCTAATCTCAACTCGCTTGATCTACTATCCATTAAATTTGTCTCTAAATCGGAAATCTTATCCTCTATTAATCAATTAAAACCCTCTCGCAACCCTGGGTCCCGATTCTTGAAATTTTTCGCATACGTAAGTAGGAGAGATGCGCATACGAACTGCATATTGGTATTCTTGAAACGAAATCGTGTGGTCGTAGGCGAATATTCCGTGCGCAATTACATCGCATGGGTATGAATAACTTGAAAGTATCATTCGCACACGAAACTGTGCCTGTCACTTGTGTTTGGTATCAGTACTTAGATGATATAAACCAAATTATGTTTTTATATAATTCCGCGTACGTTTTATGATCTTATAACGACGCCAATTATAAATCTAGAGTCTCCATATACTCAAGTATCGTTATAATATTGGACAAATGTGTGCTCGTGCATTAATAGAACGATGTAATGGATTGTTAAAAAGAAATTTTAGGCGCCTTTTAACGAGCTTTGCATTCCAAATCTGAAATAGTTAGCAAAATTACGAGTATTATTATTACATGACACTTGCATATTAACATTGCCATATTATGTACTTACATACTGTAAACTAAGAAAAATATTACCTACTATATCAAATAATATATTAAAATTAAAACACTTATGGCTTATGACAGCGTCGCTGACAGCTACGGCTGACAGCTTTGGTTGACAGGTTGACAGTGGCAGTTAAAAAACAATTATATGATGAAGCATTCACGTGGTACAAATGTTTCGTTTTGATTGGCTGCTACATACTACGTTCGTTTGCTTTCGAGAATCGTATGCGTAGGCTTCGGCGGAGTTTCGTTTGGTATACAAGAATGCCACTCATACGTATAGTACTGTTCGTGCACGAAACTAACCAGACAAATTTTGTCGCGTGCGGAAAATTTCGCCTGATTTCAAGAATCGAGTCCCTGGCCCTGATAATATTCCCGCTTATATCATAAAAGGCTGTAGTGATATATTTGTTACGCCTTTGCATATTCTCTTTAACCTCTCATTGTCCACCAATCATTTTCCTACTGTCCTTAAAAATACATCTATTTGCCCTATATTCAAATCTGGAGATCCTAGTCAAGGTGTTTGAGAAAATTATTTTTAATAGAATTTACAATTCGGTATGACAAAATCTCGACATCTCAACATGGCTTCATAAAAGGAAGATCCACTGTAACTAATCTTGCAAATTTCACTAATTCTGTTCTTGATTCATTACGTAATAATAATCAGGTTGATGTCATTTACCGACTTCGCAAAGGCATTTGATACAGTTAATCACTCTGCATTGATACAAAAACTACAATATAACTTTAATTTTTCACCTCACTTAACTTCTTTTATTTCCTCCTATTTTACCAACCGCAAGCAGTTTGTCCGCCTAAACAATTTCACCTCGAATTATTATATTCCCAGTTCTGGCGTCCTCCAAGGGTCGAATCTGGGTCCTTTGCTTTTCAACTTATTCATTAATGATATTGTTGGTTGTTTAGAACACTCTACCTGTTTACTATATGCTGACAACATGAAAATATTTAAAACTATAAATTGTATAGAAGACAGTTTTCAATTACAGCGTGACATAGAAAATATATTAGCTTGGTCTACAAAATTTAAATTATTGTTTAATGTCAATAAGTGTAAAGTAATGTCATATACAATGAAAAGAAATTATTTACTATCTAATTATTCAATGGCTAACTTATTACTCGAAAGGGTAAAATTATATATATATATATATATATATATATATATATATATATATATATATATATATATATATATATATATATATATATATATATATATATATATATATGATGAAAAATTAACATTCATTTTCACATCATACTTATTCATCATTCGCTGTTCCAAACATTTTCACAAACTGTCCACTCTCAACTCCTTGTTTAATTCTTTTTTAGATGTAAATTAGAATATTGTAACATAATCTGGTATCCAATATATCAAAACCATGTAAACGCCATCGAGGTTATTCAAAGAAAATTTGTAAAATTTTGCTGGCATAAAATCAACGGATACCCCACAAATATTCATAGTTATTCTTACACTTATGAATTAATGGAATTTGGAATTACATCATTGGAGAACCGCTATAGAATGCAGTCGGCTATCTTTTTATATAAACTTGTCAATAATATTGTTGATGACATCAACTTACTGGCTTGTGTCAATTTCTATATACCTAGAATTAATTCCAGGAATCGAACTCTTTTTAACTTTAAAATGATAAAATGTAATTATGAACTAAGATCACCGATCCGTCGCTTGTGTTTTTATTATAATACAATTTACACGCCGCATAACCCCATTCATTTATTTTCAAATTCTTTGGCAATATTCAAAAACTCATTAACTAGCTACTTTTTGTCAAATTGATTTTCTTTTACGAATGTACCATCCTACATCAACAAATTAATTATTTATCTATTTCTGTATATGCAAATGTTTATTATTCATGTTTTTTTCATCATACTGCTCCTACTTTCTGATAATTTTTGTATTTTATTTGTAATAGTTTTCTAACCCTCAGTAATTGGGACTTTGTCTTGTTGAGTGGTTTCAAATAAATAAATAAATAAATATTCGTATCGTGCAGGCGTCTATAATATGTTCTTCTCATTCTCAGAGAGCTCAACGCTCAACCACTTTGACTTTAGTTATTCTTCTTCACTACTTTAGTAGTGTCTTAATCGAAACTTTCGTATGAAGGAAACATTTATAAATCAAAATGTTTAATTTTTGAAATTTCTTCATAGTGCGTTCATTAACCTGAATAAAATGTGATGTACAAATCGTTTTCATTTATTAAATATAGTAGTTTACTTGCTTTAATTACAAACACATTTTGTTATTAAGTGTAATGAAATAATTTATGTTTAGGCAAAACTTTCAAGGATTAATTACGCGAGAGTTGAGTACAACATTACAGCTAATAAGCTAAACTAATGTAAGAGTTGTAGGTCACTTGACTTTTTATACTTAGTTTCCAAAAGGAAAACTACTTGATACTAATTTGTTTAGTGTTCGTGCATTTACTTTTTATTTAAGGTGATTCTATCACGGCAGTCTCAAACAAAAGTTTTGCAAAGTAAAAGAATTCATAAAAATAGATATTCTAAATTTTTAACAGTTTAGGGTCAGTGGCGTTCCCAGGATTTTTGTCTATGGGGAGGGGGATATAGAGGAAATTTATATTTATATATAATTTTTGTGTGTTTACGTTTCGAGTATTTTTATAAATATATACATATATTTTAAACAATTTCATGTACTTATTTTCTCATATTTAAAATAAAAGCAAAGATTTTTTAAAGATATTAAGGTAGGAACGTTAAACATTAAACAAGAAAATCTATCACCTAATACCATAATTTATACTTGAAAATGGCTGTCTTTTCCATTGAAAATTTTCCGCAATTTTTTCATTAAGCCAATTTTTTTCTTGCTAACAAGTTGCAATTTTTTTTATTGTGAACGATATTTAAGTCTGATGTTATTAATTCAGGGGCCATTATTAAAATAAATCTCGAGATAAATTAACAAAACTTACAGCAATTTTATGACAATTGTTATAACCAAGCTAAGTTTAAGGATATTAAGAAAATTAAATTGTTGTTGTAAATATTTTATATAAATAACAAATCTGATGTGGCCAGCACATTACCTTCCGTCTGTTCTACGTATTTTGTACAAATTCCATGAAGGTAATTTTTTGTAAACGATTTCATATTTCCAGTACATTTCCTTCTGCCGTATTATGTACAAATTCCATACAGAAAGTTTCTTGCAAGGGATTCTTTATTTCCAGTAAAATTATAACACTATGTCAATTGCACTTGACAGTGACATCCAGGCGTGATCCAGGCTATGGAAACTCATATGTAAAATGTCGAGACTATGTACCTAGTAGCCTATGGATAGTACTTTTCTTCCAAGCACTAGATGGTGCCAGGTGCATTATGGCCGACGCGATAAAATTAAGCAATTACACATTTCGAAATGATATATAGAAAACCGCGGAATTTCAATTTGTATGACAAGTGTTTTAGTCAATTATGTCAAATTTATATATAACTTAAAATAAAGAAAGCGATTAGACTAATATTAAACGATTTCTTATTCGACTATTGTTTATTTCTGTTCAGTTACGTAAAGCTAATGGTAGCTAATTGACATTGTCAAGAGACATTAACCTATTCTGACAGATAAAATGTTAAGCATTTGTTTATCTTTTTGTTCAAATTTGAAAATTAATGATTTTTAAAACTAATTTATAGGCCTATAATATTGGATAATTTCCATTTATTTGGTATTTGGGGATGGGGAAAATTTTTAACTAATAAAAAATAACATACTTAAATTTTACTAAAGATTGTTGTAAATGCTTTTAATGACAGAACCACCTAACTACTTAAACTTCTTTCTACTCGTATTTAGGCAAATATGCAAGTGACTGAATGCCTTATGTGAACGATTATGACTCGGATGGCCTGGATTCGAATACGGCTGGAATTAACATGAAGATTGTGAAACTATTTCCGAAACAGCTTTAAAAGCTAAGTACATATATTTTAATTTAAAAAATTGCCATCAATTTTATAATTTTGCATTGTTTTATTATTTTATACTTGGTATATTTCATATCTACATATTTTTTATCAACACATAAATAATATTACAAATTAATGTTCATTTTATGCTATTAATTTGTGATATATAATAAATAAATGTCAAAATAAAAACTAAAAAATAAAACATGACCAAATGAAACAATGCAGTATCGTCGAATATTTTTATATGTTATTCAAATATTCCGCCATGTAATAATGGGTTACATCGCCTTAATTAGTAATACCAGCTTTAATTCTATTAAAGTGCTTTCACAAATGAAAATTAGGTTTATGGTTTTTGTTTAGGTTTAAGTAAGTCATTCATAAATGTAAGTTTAAATTACCTGGAAATTAGTTTTGATATGTACAGATTTGTGTAAAAGCTTCAAAAACAAGATTAAAATATCGGTAGAGCAGTACTTACCAAGACATCTGTGCGCCGTGAAACTTTCATTCGCTTGGCATTATTGGTTATATTTCAGCAATTAAGTTATGAGAGTCTCCATGTTCTTCTCGCATTTGTTTAAAAAACCGAATCCACCATGTGGATACTAAATAAAGATGGGTGTATATATCTATATCATTTCAGACTCGTTCTCATTGGTGAAGTTTGTGACGTCAAACTAAATCATAAACCTAAAGTTTGGACCTTGCAATGTTTAGCTTTATGATTTGGATTTAAAGACCCTAAATTCTCAAGTGTGAATGGAGTCATTACATAATATGCGGCCAAAGTCTTTAAATTTAAAGTATAAAGCATAAATCTAAACCTAATTTTCATTTGTGAATGCACCTTTAGGCATTGGATCCCTAAGTCTTGCAAGATTTTACTGAACTCACTGAATTTTTAGGTAGTTGCTTTTCATTGAGCCAAAAGTAAAGGATCTCGGTAGAAGTTAAATCTGGACTAGAAGATGACCCTTAAAATATCGGTCGAACTATCACCAGTCATTGGGCCCACAGTTTTTTTTAAAGTTTTAAGTATATTTAAAGTAGCCGAAAAAATTTTGTACAATTTTCTAACCTTTTGTGTATATTTTATAATTTGTTGAAAATGTAAACCGGTCCAACTAATATGAGTCTGGAGTTGTACTATGTGATTGTATATTTTATTTTGTATGTAATTGTATAAAAAAACTTAACATTGACAAAAACTGTGAAGAAATTTAGAAAATATCACTATCAAATTAAATTAAAAGTAATTTACAATTATTGCACTTACCGAAGTGAAGTTCGTCGATGTTGGATATCTGTAAAAGAAAAATAAAAATATATAATGATCATTGATTTTTAAAATATACAAGAACGAAAATTTTTATACATAAAATAATCAGAAAATAACCCGGTTAGTTAATTCAGTTATATATGAAATACCTAACCGTGGTTTGCATCGTTGGTATAGGCGATGTGCACATTTTGAGCGTCAGCGCCTCTAACGGCTACTTTGGCGTTTTTGGGTACCTAATAAATTTTGAAATTTCGAGAAAGTGATACAATTTACAATTTTATTTTGAGTTTTTACTGTTGTATATGAATATTATACGTCATAGTATATTGAAATGAATAAAGACAGAAAATATAACTTTTCTCATGCTATGTGATGTCTGTAAACCATTTTATCATACTTAGTTTTATATTATAATTTATAATATTAGTTAACTATTATAAAATGCAGAATAAATGGAAATTGCGACTAAAGAATTGGAAAATTTGGATGATTGGAAAGAAGAAAGTTTCTGCATATCACGATATCAGTCGATGATGTTAGCATCTTTCTTTTATATTCGCAATAATTGACGAATATTCTTCATTGAAAATATACCAGGCTGTAAGTGGAATCAGTTGCATAAGCTCGGAAAGGAGAATACACGAAAAATACGAACCATGTGAATTTTTACTTTTAACATTAACATTACATGTACAAAATATATAATAAATAGACTAATTATGTCAAAAATAGACCTTCTATATGATACAACTGCAAGTATTATACAATTTTAATATAATTTTCTGCTTCTTTTATTATATTTTGTTAAAATTTTAACTTAAGAAACACATTTTTATATAATTCATTGTTTCAATCATACGACCATTGTTTGACTTTTATTCATACGATAAGTATCTTTTACAAGGAGAAAATATGCAAACTTAAAAGAATTCTTCATGTAAGTAGAAGATATCTGTTGAAAAGTTGTTTTCTTACGCACATATTCCTCATATAATATTCTACGAAATTTATAAAATTTCATACTTCAATCGGTAATTTTGTCAGAATTATTACATCTTCCACTGCATCACATAATATTTGACATCTTATCATTCGCATTCATTGCAATCATTTTATAAAATAGATATTTTAAAATTATTCTAACATAAAATGTTTCAATGAGTAACCACTTTTGTCATTTTTGTCCGCTGTCGGCGCTGACTATTTTGTGTACATCGCCTTGGTATAGCTACTTTTTGTAGTTGACATTTATACAAAATGTGGTTGTTCTCTCATTTTTCTGGAATTTATATACATGTAATTTAATACTTATTAACTTAAAAAACACAATAATGAATTTGCTCTAAAATAGGTAAAATATTGACAAGATAATGACAATAGTGACAACTTCGTTGATAGTTCATTAAAAAATCGTATTTACATAACTACGAAAAGGTAAAAACTCGGTTACTTGATTTTTAAGGTGTACACAATTTTTTTGCAAGCCAGTGTACAGCGTAGATTTTTCTAGTTTAAAAGTTTAAAGTTCATGTAGCTATTTTAAATAATAGGCAACAAGAACTATAATGATAGTTACAATATAAAGTTATTGTTGTTTTATAGTTATTGTTATTTGCAAATATCAATAAAGCTATAATGCAAAAGAAAACATGCGTTTCTAATATGTTATGGCTATATATTAATAATAATAGTTTATTTAATTTACTATATGAATAATATGTAGGTAAATGTATAGAGAAAGCAAATATGTGTTTAACCTTAGCTTTAATTTAACACATTGTACGGTTTACTTTATTAATTTCTGTGCTAATTAATCCACGATTAATACTTTTACTGTTTATATTCATTTTTAATAAGTTTACATTAATTATCTCACACACTAACCTGGATCTAGTAATTGTTGCAGTAAAAATGAAAGCAGGAAGAACATTGAATATGAAATTGTTATTAAATGTGTGAATTATGACATTTATTAGTCAGATACAATTAGAGTTATTATTACATTGAAATTTGTTAATTAGAGTTTTATCTGCAATCATTCATAAATATACTTAGCGGCATTTGTGTTTCTGTCACACTAGCAAAAAAGCGAAAGGTTTAGCATACATCACAACAAATTGGTTAGTGGATAATTGATCACTAGACGTGATAGGATCAACAGTGCTTTGGGCTATGTTATTACTTCCTTATTATTAGCACTGTCATATCCTTATTTATGGGAAGAATTGATAATTATATAAGATAATTTTATATTCAAGATTGAAAAAATCGAACAAATCCGGTAACTTTTCATTTTGAGCAACAACCTTTTTATATCCAGTAAAAAATTGGGTTGACAAGCCGTAAGGCAAGAGTAATGCATTATTTTTCATCTTTATATATATATATATATATATATATATATATATATATATATATATATATATATATATATATATATATATATATATATATATATATATAAATTTAAATAGTTTCTGTTCTGTTCTGTTATTTTTCATCTTTATGTACATTAATTTAAATAGTTTCTGTTTCAAATTTTAACTGAATATTCAGGAGGCCATATACTTGTATATCTAGTAAAAAAATTGGGGTGACAAGCCGTAGGGCAAGAGTAGTACATTATTTTTCATCTTTATGTACATAAATTTAAATAGTTTCTGTTCTGTTCTGTTATTTATCATGTTTATGTACATTAATTTAAATAGTTTCTGTTTCAAATTTTAACTGAATATTAAGGAGGCTATATACTTTTATATCCAGTAAAAAAATTGGGGTGACAAACCGTAGGGCAAGAGTAGTACATTATTTTTCATCTTTATGTACATGAATTTAAATAGTTTCTGTTCTGTTCTGTTATTTTTCATCTTTATGTTCCATACAGAAAGTTTCTCGTAAAAGATTCTATATATCCAGTACCTATATTACCTTTAGTAATATACAAACAATGCACCATATTTCGGACGAGTGCCCCATGTACCAAATAATTGGAGGCCTGCGAAATGAACATACTTGATCCGATGGCTTCCTTAATATCAAATAGGCCAGATATATATATATATATATATATATATATGTCGTAAACAAAAATAAAACAATATTAAAAATAACAAGAACAAGAATTAACTATCATAAATGTCTTTATGTTTTGACTTATGGTTTGATATCTAGGTTGTTCAACCATTGGATAGCAGTGTGCACTCGAGGCGATGTAGTTCTTGAAATGTTCCTGGGAACCGTCTTAGTGGACATTCTGTCGCTATATGGTGTAACGTTTGAGGAGCATTCCCACAGTCACAGTTTGGATTATCAACTAGTCCCCATTTTTGTTTCCAATACTGACATCTACCATGATCAGTCCGAATCTGATTGAGCGTTGTCCAGGTCTAGGTGTATCAAAGCCGCATAAACGTTCTGCTGGATTAGAAATAAGATTTTGTTTGTCTGGATTGGATATTTCCCACTCATCACACCAAGCTGTCTCAACAACAAAATTTTGTTCGATTAATTTCCGCCCCAGCTTCCACGGCGGTTTGCGGGATTTTAATCTGGGTCCCTAGATCTATTGTAATAGGCCAGATAATAAAATAAAACTGAATGTTCTTTGCTTGCTCATCTGTCGGAAGTGTAATTACAAACTTTGAACAGTTTTGTATAATTAATTCAATTTTCATACTTAAAAGAGTTAAGTGATTTGAGCAAAAAAGTAAAAATAGACAAAATTGAATAAAGAGCCGTAATAAAGTTTCTGACAAAACAGGGAAAAAATCCGACAACCATTCGGGAATATGGTGACTCTCCTCTCTCCGACTATTCTATTAAAAAATTGTCCAAGCTCTTTCAATGGGGTAGAGTTTCTAAAAAAAGACCCGGGCTGTGGTCAGCGTATTGAAGCCACCACCAGAGAATGTGGATAAAGTGGAAGGGATGATTTTAGAAAATGCAAGGCTCAAGGAGAAAAAAATAGCAAAAATATGTGGCATATCAGAAACAATAGTTTTACGGATCCTTCATGATCATCTCTGTATGTTAAAGGTCTCTGCAAGATGAGTGCCTGGATTACTCACATCAGTTCGAAAACGAGCGCGAGTGACCACATGTAAAGAGTTTGTAGAATTGTGTAGAGATAAATCAGCTGAAATTATTAATAAAATTGAAACAGGAGATGAAACGTGGGTTAATTTTTAAGACCAAGAGTCGAAACAAGAATCGATGCAGTGGTACAAGAAGGGCACAGAGCACCCCAAGAAGTTTAAAGTTGGATAGGTGGTATTTGAGTTATGCGATCCGAAAGAATCGTCACACACACATACAGACATCATCGTGAAAATAGTATAATCATATTTTATGGACCATAAAACGTGCTTTATTCATTTAAAACTCATGATGGAATTTTTGACTAAAGACAATATCTTCCTTACTTGCAGGTGACGGAAGGTATAAATGCAATCAAATGAACATTTCTAAGGCTCTGTTGGAGCGATTTAAGTAAAACCAGCTGGATTTTATGAATGGATTTGTAATTTTTGATGATGCTTGGATTCACCACTAAATTTTAGGGCGAAAGAACAATCAAAATATTGATGAATCCAACACCAACTTCTTTTTGGATTGGTTGAAGATGTTGGAGTATGTATGGAAAATGCGTAAGGAGTTAAAAGGAGTCTATTTTGAAAATGAAATTGAATTTGATGGAAAAAAAATGTTTCTATGTTATCAATTCCCCTGAATATATTCTAATGAAGGACAACTAATAAATTCATTATAGCTTTTAAATTATGGAATTTGAATTTAGAGAGTTACAAGAAGCTTAGATTGCAATGCGGAAACTAGGGCAGGTACAAGTTATAAGGTCTCCGAGGTCGGACAGTATGTCGTAACTATTCTCCAACAGAGATTAATGTCACTTACATTGTGAAAATGTTAATATAAACAAATTGCATTTCATCAAACGCGAACGGTATTAAAGGAACTACAATGGGTATTGCGGAAATACGGGCAGGGATTACTGAACTATTAGCAAATCAAATAGGTACATGCAATATTTCATGTAAACTACAATAGGACCATTGTGGTTTCCTGTTGTTTAGTAACTTATTTATTTTATATTTAAATTAAGTTTACGAAGAAATAGAATAGATTAATATATTTTTTAAACAAATATATACCCGTAATTGTTGCCTATATTGTGAAACAAATGCACTAACTTCATTATTTTATAATTAAATTTCAGTCAATATTCCACCATTTTCTTTTATTATTATTAAGCGGAAGAATTTTTGACAAACTATACTTTTTTGTTATAATTATATTTCTTTAAGATATGCTTTAGAAATACGAGAGTGTTTTTTCCAAAATTTCCCGGTCGCTTATCTGGTGGAGACCTGGGCCTCTATTCTCGAATCTAAACGTATACGTTTGCGGCGTTCGAAACGTATGAAATGAGATTTTGGTATACTCCAGCGTCCGTTTCATAAACGTATATGTTTCTAAACGTACAACTTTCATACGTTTGACAACGGACGGGGACTGGGCCTCTATTCTCGAATCTAAACGTATACGTTTGCGGCGTTCGAAACGTATGAAATGAGATTTTGGTATTCTCCAGCGTCCGTTTCATTTACGTATATGTTTCTAAACGTACAACTTTCATACGTTTGACAACGGACGGGGACTGACCATTCGTTCAATGAATTTTCCATACGTTTACATCTAAGTGCAATAGTATTATATATAAAAACACTATACTATGGGGAATAATTCTAGTATAAAATTATTTAGTGATGAATTCTGTTATTATTTATTAAGGCAAGTATATTTTCAAAAATATAAATTATAAATTATTTATATATGTATAATATATATGTAATAGAAATATGATAAAAGTATTCAACCCGACCGTAATGTATTATTTCTAAGGAAAAAGTTAATATTTAACTTTCGTTTGTATTAGAGCTCATTATAAGTAAAAGTAGAAGAAATATCCTGCCAAACGGATATTTTTCTGGCATTATTAATTGAAATAATAACTGTGAACTTGTTTTTTACAAGAAATGAGTTAATAGTATTGATTACAAGAATGAATCCAATAAAGCAAATTGTATGTTTAAGATTAATTTTTTGTAGTTCATAGAAAAAAATAAAATTCATGTAATGATCCTTTTCCGAGGCTCTTCCGTAAGCTGTGGCCACAAAGGAAAATATATATTGTAAAAAGTACATAGTATATTAAATAGTTTTCTTATATGTTATATTTCTTTGCATGAAGGCGTCTTTTACCCAAAGCTTATCGTACCAAGTTTAAAATCAATCAGTAAATACATTTCATATGTTTATATATATAGATCTTCCTCCAATTTTTCCAGTCTTTTTTGATACAGGGATAACATTTAACATTATTATTAAATCTTCTCAAAATTCAATTGCTTTTTTGGTGTAAAAGTCGAATCAAATTTTCTACGTTTTAATAATTATTATTTTTTGCTCTTCAGAGAATAGAAATACTTTATTTCTGCATTTTTTTCATGTTCAAATAAAATTGTAGGTTTCGTATATATCAATGTCAAGATGTCAAATTTTGACATTTAATCAAACGCATGGAGCGTGGTGCTGTTGTATGATTGGTCCATTCACAAATGAATAAGTCTAGTGGAACCGTCCTTTAGAAAGCCAAACGTATTCGAATGCAAATCAAGCGAGACAAACGTATACCATTGGAGAATAGAATTTTTGAAACGTATACGTTTAGACACTATACGTTCATGAACGCATACGAATGCGAACGAATGATTTGGAGAATTGAGGCCCTGGGAAATTGACGTTTCGGACGTTGCTTAGGCAACGCAAAACAACACATTTCAATGCATAACTACGAAAAGTGATTATCAGCGGTGTTTTGAATTGTTGTACGAAAGGTAGTACAAATTTGGAAATGCAGGAGGGATGTATTTTTAGGGAAATTAATGTAAAATTTTGTACCGGAAACATTTGAACGCTACCTTGCACATATGTAAAAAGCAAATTAACACCTGAAAATCCTCTAAAACCTGTAATTTTTAATTTGGAAAATCTCATATACTCTTAGCTAACTTCTAACTGTCCACACAAGCGTTAAAATCCATATGTGAGTGACACTCACACTCACACATAGTTGAAACTGCACTTTCATTCTTGCATGTGGTCGGTCGCTCTCACGTGATACTGTTATGATAATGAAACTGGATTTACTTTTTCTACGCTATTAATGAGTGTATTGCCCAGAGCCAGAATGCAGGCCACAGACCAGTCACATTGGCTGGCGAACACTGCACCTGATCACTAAGAACGGGGTCGACACTATATAAACTTAATAATGAACAAATATGGATAAATTTCTCGAAATCTCAGTCATTATTTATTCTTAAGAAAACAACGTTTATTTATTTATTTCCACCACTCTACAGGATTTAAAAATCCCAACTGTAAACAAACAAATTAACAAATTATTATACTGACAACATAACATAATAAGAGGGTAGCACCGAAACTTTCTGCAAATAAATAAATAAATATATATATGGGGTCTCGTGGCCGCGTGCCTGAGTGTCAGATCGCGAATTTGGGAAACCGGGTTCGATCCCGACCGACGCCAAATATTTCAAATTTTAAATGGCACAAAATTGACCCCTGTGGTGCACTCTCCACGCCAGCAATGAGTGCCCGTGAGGTGACGCCTAGTAAACGCCCGCACGGTGCAAATATATCATCATCATTACCGAAATCTGCGTATAAAGCAGATTGGCACACCCACCAATGGGTATTATGCCGTGATGATATATTTATTTTATTTATTTATATATATAACCAAGGTAGCTATGAAAAATAAATGCATGGCAAAACAAAAGTACATCCTTAGGTAGCATGGTATCAGTAATTTTCCATGCAGTTTTAAAGTACGCACGTCGTACTTCTAATGCAGTTAACAAAAGAAAATTTCCTAGCCATGATATTTTACGATTTTCTCTCTCTTCAAAACAATGCATCGAAAAGCTTCGGGATGCTTTTGGAAATAAAGCACCTAGTATCAGGTCTGTTCACAGCTGGTACAATGGATTTAAATTTGATCGAGTTTCTCTCAATGACGATTTACGCGAAGATCGACCAATTTCTGCAGTTGTTTATTAATTAATTAATTAATTAATTTATTTATTTATTTATGAACGGACTTACGTCCACTATACATATGAAGTACAAAGATTAGTAATAAGAAAATAATACATAAATAGGTATAGTAACAATTAAATTCAAAAATGTATACATATAAAAACATTGTGATAGTTACAAGAAAAATTTTCTACATTATATAAACAGTGTGATAGCTGTAAGAAAAATTTTCTACATAAGTCTTAGTTTTCACTTATACACATGCAGAGACATATTATTTAAATCAACATCAATTTGAGCATCATTAAATTCTCAAATCATTCTATTTAAAGGAGAATAATAAATAATTTTTATCTGAGAAACATATATAAAATAAAAATTTCTTTCTCGCAGTAGAATAACGCACATTAAAGTTAATGAAGGAAAGTAGTAAAGGGCAATCAATCAGGTTATTAATTAATCGGTAGAGAAAAACTAAGTCAAAATAAATGCGGTGCTGTTGCAAAGTTGTGATGTTTAAAATTTTTAAGATTGTATCATAGGATGCATGGGAAAATATGTACGTAAATTTATATCTAATAGTTCTAAGAAATTTATTTTGTACATTTGGATGAAAACATAGCTGCTATTCGTACTATGTTTAAAGAGGACAACCGTGTCACATACATAATTATACGGGCTACTTTGGGCATTGGAATGACCGCTATAAATAAAATTTTGCTCGATCATGTAAAAGGCAGGAAAGTTTGGCACCGTTGGATACCACTTAATTTAAATAAATGATGGTCAAAAGCAACATCGTGTGGAATGGTGCATTAAAACATTAAAAAAGTACATCGAAGGTAAATCTAAAGCAGTGTATATAGCAGGTGATGAATTATGGATGCATGCATTTAAACCTGAAACAAAACGACAATCAGATCATTGGGTCTTTCCAACAGACCCCAAACCTGTCAAAATAAAACGAGTTCGAAGTGTTGGTACAAAAAGATTGCTCCTTTTTTCTCAAAATACTGTCAATATTGCATTAGAAGATAGGAAAACAGTAACTTCTAATAGGTGCATAACAATTTGTTTGCCAAAGGTGGAATTATGATATCTTCCTATTTTCTAAATTAAAGGAAATAATGTGTGGTGTCCGATATACAAGTGTAAATGAAGCGATTGAAGCCTTCGAAAACATGGTCTGTCAAGTGTCTCAATAAACATTTATACTAACTAATTGTTAAAACGTTAGTGAGCCAGATGGTTGGTGAAAATAAAATAATAAAACTGTTACTTGGGAATATCAGGTCGTCATATTTGCAAACGAGTATTATATTGGGAAGTACCAGACTTTGTGATACTTCGAATTGATACAAATAAATAAAGAGTTTTATAATAGTGATATTGATATTGGTTCTTTTTATTTACATACAATAAACATTTATATTTACCAGATAAATTGCGGTATAAAATTTGAATAATATTTTCCACTTGGGATTTCAGGGATTCTCTGGAATCTCCTGAATTGTATTTCCCATAAACATTTTTTCTTTTTTGTTATGAATATTGAAGTCAAATTTCCCATCAGAATTTAATTATAGTTTATAAATATGTAATTTGTAATATCCAAGATTTAACAACCACGCCCTATGCAAACGGTTTTTAATATGGTTTGCGGTTTTTAAATCAAATAAAAACTGCGTCGTTTTCCCTTGTATCACAATGTCATTCTGGTCATGTTCTTAAATCAAATTATGTAATCAAATTAGATGTGACAGATCTAGATGTAAACAGGTTACTTATAACAAGCTTCATAACATAATTGTTAATGCTGACCATTCTAATATCTATTTCTACAAGCTTCGTTAAATATATATTTAAAAATAATGCCCGGTGCTACGACCACACTTTTGTAATAAAAACGCTTTTGTGGAGCATACTCTTCATAAGGCGTTTTCGTTTATTGTCTCGGAGAACTGTAGGATCGTAAGCGTTCGTCTATTGCATCAGAGCGTATCTACCAGGTGTGTAAATAAAGTAATGAGATTGACGGCAGATCACAAGAACTGACAACACTGTACGTCTCCCCTTCATAGGGGTTGTATTCCAACATCTTATGTAACCTTAATGTGAGTGGCAAGTTGCCAATGCCGACTTAAGACATTTTGCCGTCTGGGACTAACTTTTTAAAACCGCCCTTCTCAACAAAAAAAAAAGTTTTTGCCAAAAGCCAGGGAAAAAAAGATAAATGTTACAAATGTTGAGGCCTATCCTGTAACTCAGTGGTTAATTTTTAACCATAGGTTAATTTTTTTAATCAATCAAATATGTTGACATATAACAAAGAGAGGGATTTTTAGTTGTTAAATCAATATCTATTGGATAAAAATTTTAACCAGTGGTTAAAAATTAACTACCGAGTTACAGAATAGGGCCCTTTGTTTTTTTATTACGCGAATTTTAAAGTTTGAAACCCCATCTAATATTTTTGGAATGACAAAGTATATTAATCTTATTTCGAAACTCAGATTGGTCATTTCTTAAAATTATTATACCCACAGATGGGCCAAGTTTCAACTTATGTGGGACCTAACAGAATTCCTCCGTTATTTTTGCAGGTTTATTATAGACCCCAAAAGCCCCCCCCCCCCCCGTTAAGCTGACACTGCAAGTTGCTCGTGCCCACAGGTGGACTGGAAGAGCTTTTTTGTAGATTGATTCTTTTGGTTGCATCAATTTCTGTTCGAAACTTGGGTCAACGCAACTGGTCAAGTGGTTCCAGGTATTTTACGAAGGTTGGGAATCAGTTGAAGATGAGCCACTGTCGGTAAACGACAAAAATGTGAAACTAATCCAAGATCTTGTGAGTAATAGAAACAAATATAAATTCCAATAAATGTCTAAGAAGCAACACTTATTTATAACTCTTTGTGTCACAAGAAGTAAGAGACATATAGTTATGTATATTTATATAAAAACTACATATAATGTTCTAATTAATATACGTGATGAGAATATAGCAATTATTATAGAAAACGAGGGTGTGCTAATTAGGTGTACACAGCAATTAATTATTAATGAAATTGCTGTTATTATTGCACACTTTATGTGCCATTACATACGATAACATCAGTATCTATAATTATTTGCTCCTACATTTTTCCCGAGGTGCAATAAATGTCAGAGTGATTTCTTTCGAGATAACAAACACTGACTAAGATTACCTTCGCAGAGAGAATGCTGGTAGCAGCCATATTTGTTGTCTATTGTTATGCAGAAGGAAGTATTAATTTCAAGAACTTCTTGAAGCCAAATATGAAACACAAATAAAATAATCGCTTAACATTCATGCCGAGAGAATAATTGTATGAACATGACGATGCTAGAATTTATATTAAACACAAACATTTTTTGTTTATGTAGATCTCATCACTTTTGTTTATAGATTGGTGTCATTATTATAGGTCAGGTCTCTTTAAACTTGGTGTTGATTTCAGGAACCTTTGAAAGGTTAAGATGGTTGTCTCTCTCCGGAAAGATGGTATACAGGGTGATTTTTTTCAAGGTGTACATAGGAGATTAACATAGGAAATCAGTTTTTTGCAAACCGTTGCCCCCCGTTTTAACTTACGGCAATGGTTGTGGTGTCAATACCAAATACATGCAATTTATCCAATATTTTAGGCCCATAAATTAGTTTTCAAAATTATTCATTTTCCTATTAATAACAATAACCATGCCAAATTTGAACAAAAAGATAAAGAAATACTTGACATTTTATCTGTCAGAATAGGCTAATTGACATAGTCAAGAAACATGAACCTATTCTGACAGATAAAATGTTAAGCATTTGTTTATCTTTTTGTTCAAATTTGGCATGGCTATTACTTTTAATACGAAAATGAAAATTTTTTAAAATGAGCCTGTTTCACATTTTTCGAAAAGTATTTTAAATGAAAGTTTATGCAATGTTTTTCTTATTAATAATTATTTTTTTAATAATTTGTTATTAGCTTTGTAAATAGTTACGAATATTGACGCCAAAAATAGTCATGAAAAACAACCCCCCACTCCTGTGTTGTAGAAATACATACATTACGTCATTCACAGCCAACAGAAAAACAGTTTTTCCATCACATACATTTATTTTTATTTTAGCTGCTTTCTTTTTATCAAGAAGATCAACTCCGAGTAGCACACATCTACCCTAAATCGTTCTTTTTAAAAGGGAATAAATGATCTTGTACTACCCATTTTCTTCGTCCCCGACCCCGCGAAGCACCACCTTTGAAACAAGATCATAAAGATCCTGAACTGATCCCGAATGTCAAAGTCACGTTAATATGACTGACTGCTATGTATTTTGTCTTTTTTGTAAGTATTTGATATTAAAATGGCATGAATAGAATTAATTAGTATGTTTCATTACCATAAGAAATACATCCATATTTAAATACTCAAAGGTAAAAGAATTTAATGTCAAAATCAGATCACATATATAACAGACTATAACCACAAGCAAATTCAGCGTATTATTATATTATAAATATAATGCTATATATGTTTTTATCTTCTATTTCTTATTTTTAAAAATATACCGTTCTTTTTAGGAGTAGTTCAGTTCAGTTCAGTACGGGGTAAGATCAATTAATTTTCCCCCTAAAAAGAAAGCGTCTCATTTAGATAAATAAACGTAGGTGATAGTTTGTCACATGTTAATAACAAACTTCTAATTTGACATTTGGCGCTGACATTTTCCATTATAAATAAGTAATAAAGTAAAAATAAATAAATAAATATATCATCACGGCTTATTACCCATTGCTGGGTGTGCCAATCTGCTTTGTACACAGATATCGGTAATGATGAAATATTTGCACCGTGCGGGCGCTTACCAGGCGTCACCTCACGGGCACTCATTGCTGGCGTGGAGAGTGCACCACAGGGGTCAATTTTGTGCCATTTAATATTGGCGTCAGTCGGGATCGAACCCGGTTCCCCAGATTCGCGACCTGACACTCAGGCACGCGGCCACATGACCCCATAAAGTAATAATGGCTAATACAGAATACACTCAAGCTAAGTCGGACAGCTTACCGAAAATCGAAAGCTGGATGATGGCTGAATTTACATCAGAAAACGTCTGCTTTACTGTTGCCGACATAAGGTGTGTTAAAGAGTTAAGGTAAAATAAAATGTAAAAACCCAATCATAAACTTACTGCTTCCAGCCACAATTTTCTTTTCTTCGCATCTTTTGGCATATTTATAAATTCAATAGTAGGTTTGTTTCTACTTTACATGTAAAGATAAATATCGTTAACCAGTTTCAAGATTAACGTCAGTGTGAATCAAATCCGGACCGCCGAACCACAACCTTTATTATTGTCATATTTAATTCTTATTGCAATAAATTCAGCCATTAAATTAGACATGCACACCTCTTACAATACTGACTTTGTCATACCAAACCATGAAATTGTTTAACAAGTTGCAAACAATAGAAAATAAACAAACTGCAATTGTTATATGACAGATAATAACAAGTAAATAGTATGATAAATATATTGTGTATTGACTGAATGAAAAATACTTATTTTACTAATAAAACATGCAAGGTTACAAAGTCTTATATCTAGTAATTCTTAGTGGATTCGTTTCCTTCTCGCTAAATAATGTACCGTTGATAATTGCTAACTTAAGGCGCCATGTTTTATAAATATTTAAACATGCTTGGCCTTCGAGAAACAAGACAAATGTTTCGATATACTGATAGTTATAAAGCGTTACTTGTAAGATTCTTCAGTAACTGCTTAACATAATTAAATAATAAGAATTAAAAATTTAAATTGGAATCTGCAACCAGTTAGTGGAATATTTTTATTGTTAAATTTACGATTCCTGTTTGTAAATAATTGAAATTGTTTTCGAATTTGAGATAAGATTAAACATGGGAAATATTTTATCGCAGATTGTCGGAGATTTATAGATGTTGTTTATTTAAGGCATGAAGTGCTATATATTTTCAGATTCATTGTAATTAATTTAATTAGGATACTTTAGTGAAATGATAAGAAATTCATTAAACGACATTCTGTAAATTTCGAATTTATGAAAATGGAGTGCAAGAAAATCTGACATATCAAGAGTTGTCTTAACCCTTGCAAGGCGCGCCCAAATCGGCTTAAACAGTATAATATAACTAGCGAATGAAAGTTGACGTTTAGATTATTTAATAGATTTGAAGGAAACTTACCCTTATGTATTCCGTTATAGAAGATTAGAATTGTATTCAATACCAGGAGGCATTTAAAATGATCTTAGCGACAGGATTCAGGGATGTATTTAAAAAATTTAATACTGCAAATTCTAGTTCGTTCCTCTCAGGTGTAAGCAATCCTCGAGTCGGAATTACTGTTAGAGGAAATTAAAAATAATCCTATTTCGTAGAATTGCCGAACTAAATAGTTTAAAGATCAAAATATTTTGTTATAGTCAACATAAACGAAAAATATGTTTAAAATATATGAAACGCACCCCTGTTTTGATATTCAGTTACCCTAGTCGACCACCAATTTTCAGCCAGACATAGTAATGTATTTCTGTGCTTTCCTAGTCCAGTATTTAAATGGGTTCATGCAAAAATTTCATACCTGATTATTTCGTACAATTCTAATCTTCTCTAGGGTTTCAAAAGTTAGGTTTATAGTTTTTGTTTTGGTTTAAGTAAATCATTCATAAATGTAAGTTTAAATTACCTGAAAATTAGTTTTATACACACATCTGTGTAAATGCTTCAAACACAAGATTAAAATATTAGTAGAGCAGTACTTAACAAGATACCTGTACCCTGTACGCCGTGAAACTGTCATTCGTTTGGCATTATTGGTTATATATCAGTAATTAAGTTATGATAGTCTCCATGTTCTTCTTGCATTTGTTTAAAAAGCCAAATCCACCAAGTGGGCACTAAATAAGGATGGGTGTATATATCTATATCATTTCAGACTCGTTTTCATTGGTGAAGTTTGTGACGTCAAACTAAATCATAAACCTAAAGTTTGGACCTTGCAATGTTTAGTTTTATGATTTGGATTTAGAGACCCTAAATTCTAAAGTGTGAATAGAGTCATTACATAATATGAGGCCAAATTCTTTAAGTCTAAATTATAAACCATAAATCTAAACCTACTTTTCATTTGTGAATGTACCTTTAGAGTAATAATAATATCAAGTTTTTTTAATAACAATAAAAATAAGTTACAAATTCGTAACAGATTTTGCATAATTAGCAAAAATCTAGAGACTTTTTTCGTTTATTTGAAAAAGCGTTAGCAAAATTCCGATATGCGATTTTTAGTATGATCCGAGCACCTCCTTTACCAAGGGTAGCGGGAGGTAAAATTAATGACATTTTAATACTTAGTAACATGTAAACAATTTTTATTATTTTTTTATTATCACAAGGAAAAGTTTTAGAAGAATAAGGAAGACGTTTAATTTTACATTGAAATAAATAATATTTTATGTTCTTGTTTGTTGTAATGATAAATGTGTACAGGCGTAATAAAATATCTGGGAGCAACATTATGCAAATATATTTAAATCGTTAAGATGAAGTAATAAAAGTACAAATTAATCGGCAACAATACAAAGGAAATTTTTCCTGTACAACCTCATCTCTTCATAATATCAATCATTGTCAAAAAATCCTTGAGCTTTGTATTCTATCTTAAGAGTACAAAACACCATATCATATTTTATGTCTTGCGATTTGTAATCCGAAGGCTGGACTCCTGTCAACAACAGTAGAAACTTTCTTCAATTCTTGATTGAATTATAACCGACGGCCTCATGTGACAGTAGAAATCAAATAAACTAATTAATTACGGCACTCAAACTACATCAAAGCTACTAGAACATTATAATTGATTACATTAACATTTACAGCAGTGAATTTTGACAATATAATCGCATATTTTTGGTACGCAGGTAGAGAGATCAGTATGCAGGTTTGACAAGTAAGGTAAACAATGGAAGACCATGATATGAGGACAAATTCGATTTAATGTCATGTTTTACTTCTCATATGAAACATATTGTATAATTCACGGCAGAACGTAATATAAGTTATAAGGACGTATTTTTTAGTTTTGTAATCCTAATTTATTAATTTGGTAGTAAATAGACCAAATTGTTGCTTTGCTAAGAATTTCCAAAGTTTATTTATTATTAGCCTCACAAAATAATTTGAAATTATTGTTAACGTTTCCATTTCGTAATTTTTACCTCCCGCTACCCTTGGTAAGGGAGGTATAGGGATCGTGCTAAAAATCGTATATCGAGATTTTGGTAAATGACCACGTTTGAAGGTCCCTAGAATCCAATTTTAACATTTTCACGATGTGTGTATGTGTGGATCCTCCACTCTAACTAAAATACTATCATTCATAAAATTTTGAAACCTTGTATTTCGAACTTATTCTGTAATGGAAGGACCCCATTAGATGTTGGTGAAAATCGGATAACCGGAATTGGCACTTTATTAGAAGCTCAAAATAGTTTTTCTTCGAAAAATACCTTTAAATGTTATTTTATCGAGATGTTATTATAAAAATTAAAGATTATTAAATTTTCTATAGATTTGCATTAATAGTTTTTCTATATATTTTATGGATAAATTTATAAAATTACATATCGTTAATTTAAATCCCAGAGCCTACGCTTTAAGCAAAGAAAACGCAGTTATTCAAATATATGTAACTGACAGATAAATGTCACTATCAAAGAACTAATCATTTCAAAATAATATTAGTGACGTTTTAAAAAGAAAAAAGTAAATAGAACAATAGAAAATAATTCAATACATTTTCTAGCATAAGTAAATGTGTAGGTTTGGATTAATAAAAATTAACGATTCACAAAAATATTTAAGCTAATCCTCATTTTTGGTTTAGTGAATTCTATTCTATCCCGGTATTTGAAATTTAATCTTCATTTTATTATAGCTCCGGGGGCTTAATGGTTAGAGCAACGCCTCATGTCATGATTGCCCTCGGGGCTCTGGGTTCGAATCCCACTATGGCATGGATGTGTGTGAATGTGACCCTACTCTGTAATTGGGATTTAATCCTGTTGTGGGGTTTAAAAAAGGTAGTTACTTGGATTAGATCAGACAATATTTTAAGAAATAAACTGTCAAAATTAGAGTAATCCAAAAATAAGGATTAACTTAATTTTTTTTGTGACTCGGGCTGTAAATGGCGGGACGTACTGTGTTGGCCACACCAGATTTTTTTAACTCTATATCCATTTAATATGTTTGTCTACGGCGTATTGCCGCGCCCATATACTTTGTATGGATGCGGCAGTAAAACGTGGACGCAAAGTAGAAAAACGAACACACCTAATACGAAGTATAAAATGTAATCAAATCGTATAGAGAATAAAGTATTCTTCAATATTTATAATAACATTAAATGTGAGAAAATGATATTTCACAACGTTTTTTCAAGCAATACAGTTATAATCTTCAAATTCGGGTACTTACTGTCGAACAATTATAACCAAAATTTAATCAGTTCTTCATATGGATGTAAAGAAGAGGAAAACGCAAAAATTATAAGTTTTGGAACGGTGGTATTGGTTATGCGATCCGAAAGAATCGTCACACACATATAAATACATATATACTTCCATCCATCCATCCATCCATACATACAGACATCATCGTAAAAATAGTAAAATCGTATTCTAGGGACCCTGAAACGTGCTTATTGATTAAAAACTTCTCATCTAATTTTTTGACCAAAGACAATATCTTCCTTACCTAAAGGTGACGGAAGGTAAAAAAATCATTAATAAAATCATTGGCCTGGATTCGTATAAAAGATTTAATTTAGTTTGTAAGTGTTAAGGTGCATTCACAAATGAAAATTAGGTTTATGGTTTTTGTTTAAGTTTAAGTAAGTCATTCATAAATGTAAGTTTAAATTACCTGAAAATTAGTTTTAATATGTACAGATATCTATGTAAATGCTTCAAAAACAAGATTAAAATATCGGTAGAGCAATTCTCAACAAGATACCTGTGCGCCATGAAACTGTCATTCGCTTGGCATTATTGGCTATATATCAGCAATTAATATATGACAGTCTCCATGTTCATTTGTTTAAAGAGCCGAATCCACCAAATGGATACTAAATAAAGATGGATGTATATATCTATATCATTTCAGACTAGTTCTCATTGGTGAAGTTTGTGACGTCAAACTAAATCATAAACCAAAGTATAGACCTTGCAATGTTTAGCTTTATGATTTGGATTTAGAGACCCTAAATTCTGAAGTGTGAATGGAGTCATTACATAATATGCGGCCAAAGTCTTTAATTCTAAAGTATAAACCAAAAATCTAAACCTAATTTTCATTTGTGAATGCACCTTTAGTATGTAGAAAAATTAAATTCAAATATTTATCTTGTTAGTTATGCTATTCTTAAAATATCTCTTATTTACCGAGACATTTAAATATAGCATAATAAAATTAAATTTAGCTCCTGTAAACATTAGACAAACCGAGAATACAGTGTGAATATGTGAATGGTACTGGTACGAGAGGAAAATTCTGCTTGTGGTGCTGGCAAGGCCAATGTTATATTTGTCGGCACGGTCACAGGACACCTTTATTGGATGATTGGACACCTCAATTGAGTGTAATGTATCGTATCCTTATTGTAAGAGAACTGAGCGCTGAGCGTGCAGCCAACTGGCCTTCTACACTTAAATCTGCAATGACAATTCGTATGTCCGGCTCATCCTGCCTTGCTTTCATTATCTACACTCTGTTTCGCCATATACTCGTAACGCAATAGATCAAAAAATAAGGTTAGAATTTGCCTTTGGCGCGAGTTTGATTTTATTGACTATTTCACTCATACATATACGAACCAATCCAAATTCAGGATTCTACCTATTTACCAAGTTTCACTTCGAGAAAACACCGTCACAAAAATTTTATCGCACCCTTTAAGCCAATAAGATATCGTATTTTTACAAGTGAGTTTTGATAAGCGAAAATTTTTTGACGTTTTAGAAACATATTGTTTACATACCTATCAAAGTCTATATTTTCAGTGTTATCAGTTTTTATTAAAAACGAGGCAATTCGGACAGGAATCTATTTAAAACGTTGCAAAAGCAAACTCAAACATAATACTTCTAAACACAATAAAAATAATAAGATTTTTGTCAAGAAAAAAATTATATAAATGATTACTTGATTTTTATTTTGGAAATAGTCATCCGAATACCATTCGTGGTTAAATTTTATCCTGGAAAAATTTTCCTATTGCTTTACTCGAGCTCGTTGCCAATTTATCTCTTGACATTGATCAAAAATCACTCGTTTGACAACTCGTAATTTTTTTGTCAATGCCACTCAATAAATTGCTGGGTAACCGGCTCTCGTAACAATCTGAAAAATTTTCCGGCAAAAATTTACCACTTATGATATTATAAATGACAAAAAAATATTTTGTAAAATAAATAAAGCAGCTTTTGTTAGAATTCGATAGTTTTTTTATTCAGTAATAGATTGCAATAGTTTAAAACCCTTGAAAAGGTAAAGTAAGAAAATTATTAGAAATTAATATGCTAGGTGCAAGCCAAAATACAGTATGTTGTTGATAGTCCCACACCCGCCCGTAAATATGTCAAGTGCAACAGCAGCGATACAGCGTACCGAAGTTGTATGTTCAAATCGAGACATACGTTCATTGAATCCTGTAGAGTATTTTTGTTTAAATAATTATAAACTGTGCACAGGTTTACAGTGCCGTAACTAGGGTGTGGCAAAGGTGGCGCACGCCACTGGCGCAAAATTCTTAGAGCCAAACAATTTTAAGCATTTATATGGGTTTAGATCCAATATTTCTAAAATCTATTTTCTAAATTTAACAAATAATTATCTACAGGTAGGCCAATTGGCAAGGTGTTTATTGTGCAAATAATTGGTGACAAGCTGGCGTGAATTTTATTGTTTACTGGGACCTCCAGATAGACATATTAATTTTGCACCCTCTCGCGACCTCGGATTTTGCCACCATCTTGAGTCAAAAGTGCAAATAAATGAGTTTTTGGCCATTTTCTTGAAATCAGTGGCTCGTATCCAAATTTTTTAAAATTAAAATTAAAGCTCGTAATTTCCTGTACATAAAGGGTTCTAACTTTTTTGCCTAAGATGAAATCTCATAGAGTTATGTTAAAAAATAGTTAACCAGAATAACAATTTATGATAGAAATTTAAATTACTCAAAAAATAAACAATATTAGATATTTAATACTTAGTATATATCTTGTTCCATTTAAGCCATTCAATATTGTAGAGATTTGGGCATAGATTTGGTTGGCTCAAATTGGAGACAAGAGACACGTTTATCCAATGTAATTTCGGCTACATAAAACTGGGGATGATGCAAGCGCCATATGCCGAATGGAACAGAGTTTAGACAATTTTTGCCGATGAGCAGTTCGCGAGTTACTAGCAACTTAAACTTATATGAAACTCCTCTAAAATTTTAAACATCTGCAAATCAGTTTAGATCTCATTTCATCTGAAATTTCGACACGTTTTAAATACGTAATATTGTTTATTTTAATCGTATCAAAATTTGGATGAAAATATGAAGCAGATTTCCAAATGTTTAAATTTTAGAAAATGTTCATGTAAGTTTAAGTTGTTAGTAACTCGCGAACCGCTCATCAGAAGTTTTTTTTTTATTTTCTTGATATGTAGGGGCGCAAATAAAAATTTTGCCATACGCGCTTAAAACCCTAGTTACGGCTCTAACAGGTTATGTAACTATTATTGTACAAAATTGGAAATAACTAGTTGTTCTTATGTTCTATATTTATGCAAAGTGTCTCATCCATGTGGCATAAAATTACAATTTTAGTCTGTCTTCAAAAACAGACTTACATCATGATGACGAAACAGTTAAAACATTCAAAACGAATCTTACTTTCACATCTTTAAGTTTCTTTGTACATACAAATTTAAGTAAAAAGATATTCGTCTTCCTAAACATATAAACTTACTTAATCAAAATTTTATTTATTATAAAATATTCACAATACTAAAATATTCGTTAGGTATTATACTAGTGGAATGAAAGTAAGAATAAGTGAACAAATTTCATAGTAGATTGCATAGTACAACTTTATTCAATCAATGTTATAACATTTCCAAATTAGAATGTTCTAGAATTGTTATTACATTGTAATCTATATCAAATTCAACCGGTTTCATATTATAAGTAGTATGTAACACGTTCAAAATGTATAATTTGATTTATTTGTTTACTCTTAGGCAAATGTAGAAACCAGTAGTTAATAGATTTATATATTATCTTGTTTGAATCTTGTTAACACTATTTTTATTAAAATAAGTTCATTAAACCTGATGTTAAATAAAACATGAGATCCCATAGTTCACCACATAATAATGTTTCATTAAATAACGTATGGTCCTAAAGTATTGAGAATTTTTTTAGATGTTTTGTATTTATACCAAATAACGTATAATCAAATTGTCGTTGGAAACAAAATATCACAATTATTAACTTGTTCTCATTTTAACAGTTTAATTTTTTCGATTTGATGCAGCAAAATGTCATATAAGCTAGATATTCGCAAAGGATTTTACAACCTTGTTGAGCAAATGTGTAAGTGTGATATTGTTGCAGTTTATCGCGAGCACATTTCTGTTGTAACAATTTATCCCACAATAAAAGATTGTGAATTTGCCCAAAAGTGGTCGACCAAAAATTTTGAGCCACATGAGAGTTCAAAGATTAATTGCAGCCGTTAAAGACAAAGTTGGAGTGTCACAACGAACTGTAGCCAGAAGATTCGATGTTTCTAAGACCACTGTTTCTAGAACACTTTCTCGAAATGTCGTGGTGTTGAAAAAGAAGAAAGGGAACCAAAATATACCGTGGCCCAATTAGAAAGAATCCTTAGATGTTTTTGGGTGTTAAGGCGCATTCATCTTGTCAATAAATTTATTGCAATGGATGACGAGAATTATTTTACTCCGTCCCATTCAGAGATGAAAGGAAATGATGGTTTTTATACTAATGACATGGAAAATTCACCAGACAATGTTAATTTCAAAGGTAAATCTAAATTTGAGGATATAATTTTAATATGGTGTGCCATTTCTGAAGCCGGATATATCTCGCAGCCGTACATTGGTCGTGTTCGCGGAGAAGCCTTAATTGCACAACTTTATATTCAAAGATGCCTCTCTATATTGCTTCAATTTTTAAATACAGATCACGCCAATGATGATATTTTGGCCTGACTTTGTTCCGAAATTGGACAATCCTCCCAATATATCTCAAACTCGAACAAAAGAAGAATTTTTGAGATGAAGAGAGTTGTGTTGTGTGCAAAAGAACAAGTTTAATTCCATTTTATCACTGCTTTCTTTACCGATGGTATTTGCTGTAACAGCTGTTAAAATTATTGAATTTTTTTCTGATCTATACTGTTTATAAACGAAAAATTGATAATGTTGAAAATATATTACTGTAAGTAGATCTGTATATGTGAATATAAAATGTGTTTATTATATGACTGTAAAATACAAACTGAGTGTTTCAAATCAGTTTGAGTTTTGTAAACTGATAGTGTAGCATCGGAAAGGGGGGAAGTGAATTTACTCAGAACAACTCAGATCAATTGTACAGTAATCTGAGATGAGCTGAGATTACGGAATATGTCTTGAATTTTTGTTGTACTTTTACACCTTTTAACACAGCAATTTTTTTTTGTATATTATGTTCATTTTCTTGAATTCTCTTATATTGCACACATTTTCATATAAAATTATAAAATTTAAACGTAAGAACATCATTTGACATGTCCTACTGGCCGCCATTAATTTAGTTCCCTAAAATTCCGCTGATGTCGCATGTAGGTAAATTTAATTTAAAACATATGTTATAGGTATTGAATTCTTAAACAGAAGCGATTTTATTGTTATTAATTCAAGCAAAAAAAATTTATAAGGTGTGTAAACAGTTTTGAAAGCTTATGGCGAATTAATAGAATATTAATAATATATGAGTATTCGAGTGTAAACTTTCTTATACCTAGTAAATTATTTGTAATGAATATCATCAAATCATCATCTTAATTTAAGTAATTCTTCCGGTTTTCACTCTTTTCATTTTGCAATGTCACTAAAATATTACTCTCTTAACATTGCCATTCAATTTTCTTTATATTATTTAAACACAGTCAAAGATCCACTTTCGCTCAAGTCTCTCTCAATAACTGTCATGTTCTTTTCTTCAAGCTCATCATTATTTTTGTGATTTATTAAAAATAATCTTAAAGGTCAAAACTCTAGACTTTGTAAGAAGTTGCAACTGGTGAAAATTGTATAGAAAGTGACATTGTAATTTCTCTTCTACTTAACAAAACGCGAATGATTTGGCGGGTTTTTGTAGATATGGGACTTTTACGGGTACAAGATAATGATTTTAACTGTAGCCTTGACATACCTATAATAAAAGTAATTGTATTTTAACGATAACAAAATATTAGAACGAGATTAAAATGTAATCAAATTTTGATTATAATTTGATTTTAAATAATAACAATACATAGTTCACTTTTCTTTTTACCTTCCGTCATATCTTTGGTAAGGAAGATATTATTTTTGGTCAAAAAATTCGATGGTGAGTTTTTATGAATAAGTACGTTTTAGAGTCCCTAGAATACAATTTTACTATTTTTGCAATGATATCTGTATGCCTGTGTGTATTATTATTATTATTATTATTATTATTATTATTATTATTATTATTATTATTATTATTATTATTATTATTATTATTATTATTATTATTATTATTATTATTATTATTATTATTATTATTATTATTATTATTATTATTATTATTATTATTATTATTATTATTATTATTATTATTATTATTATTATTATTATTATTATTATTATTATTATTATTATTATTATTATTATTATTATTATTATTATTATTATTATTATTATTATTATTATTATTATTATTATTATTATTATTATTATTATTATTATTATTATTATTATTATTATTATTATTATTATTATTATTATTATTATTATTATTATTATTATTATTATTATTATTATTATTATTATTATTATTATTATTATTATTATTATTATTATTATTATTATTATTATTATTATTATTATTATTATTATTATTATTATTATTATTATTATTATTATTATTATTATTATTATTATTATTATTATTATTATTATTATTATTATTATTATTATTATTATTATTATTATTATTATTATTATTATTATTATTATTATTATTATTATTATTATTATTATTATTATTATTATTATTATTATTATTATTATTATTATTATTATTATTATTATTATTATTATTATTATTATTATTATTATTATTATTATTATTATTATTATTATTATTATTATTATTATTATTATTATTATTATTATTATTATTATTATTATTATTATTATTATTATTATTATTATTATTATTATTATTATTATTATTATTATTATTATTATTATTATTATTATTATTATTATTATTATTATTATTATTATTATTATTATTATTATTAAATACAGTACCCAACAGGCGCAGGCCCAATTCTAGGGTAAGGAGAGAACGTAGTTAAAAAAAGGTAGTGCATTTCTTAATATCGCGGACAGAGTTGTGGAAGATGTCAATGGTACTTTCAATAACACTATATGATCTAACCATATGATGTATGGGGGATTTAGATAAGATGTTTGATTTGGCTGTTTTTAAGTGAAACACTGCTTTATTTCTCGACGATAATCTATTGACTTGAATTGATAGTTTATTGATGATGTACATACAGTCAATGTCACCATTTAGGATTTTATGTAAGAGAATTACCGCCGCAACTTGTCGTCTTTGTTCAAGTGAAGCCAAATCAAAACGTTCCAGAAGTTGAGATTGCGCTGTACCCCTTTGGGGATAAGTTCCTTCCAAAATGTAGGTTGCATATTTCAAGAATTTTCTTTGTATTTGCTCTAATGACCCTATTTGATTGTTTTGAATTGGATTCCAGATCACTGAACAATATTCGAGGTTAGATCGAACTAAGCAAATAAATAAAAGTCGTAGTGTATTCAAGTCGGTGAACATATTCGAGTTACGGATAACGAATCCCAAACATTTTAGTGCGGTCGATGTTTTATTCGCAATATGCGTAGTGAAAGAAAGTTTTGGATCGAAATATACTCCTAGGTGTATACCTAGGTGTAGTGTATGTATATATATGATGGGTTTCGTGGCCGCGTGGTCAATATGGGGAACCGGGTTCGATCCTGACCGACGCCAAATATTTCCAATTTTAATTGGCACAAAATTGACCCGTGTGTGGCACACTCCACGCCAGCAATGAGTGCCCGTGAGGTAACGCCTGGTAAGCGCCCGCACGGTGCAAATATATTACCGATATCTGTGTACGAAACAGATTGGCACAGCCAGCAATGGGTAATAAGCCGTGATGATATATTTATATATTTCATATATATGTATACAAGGTGCCCATTTTAAAAGTTCCCGCCTGAATATTTATGAATAGGCAATCCATGATATATTTCATAAGTGACTTGGTTTTTAAAATTTTGTTTTGCTCTTTTCGATTTAACGTACTACTATTTACAAGTGCCTTATCCTTAATGTATACTGTTTAGCCTATTCTTAAAATTTCAGGCGGGAACTTATAAAATGGGTATCCTGTATATATATATATATATATATATATATATATATATATATATATATATATATATATATATATATATATATATATATAAAGTCCGTTTCCACGACTTGATCCCCACGTCATCAATAGTAAACATATGGTTCAAATCGCCAGGGGTGGGAGGGAATTGATGACGTCATATTGTTACCATGGTTTTGCTATAGGGATTTGATTTTCTAGTTTGATATAAGGTGGAGTATGACAGGACAGTCTTGTTTGACATATTCAATATTTTATTTGCAATATTTTTGTTGTTCGCTAATATAACATATACCTAATCAAAATTTGAAGTGACACTTACATATTTCGCAATTAAATAATGATGTAATGTTAAAACTGGTAAAAACTGATAGTATGTCCTATACTGTGTCAATGTCGTTATTCATCAAAATTCGAAGTATAAATAGTTATTTAGAAATAACAAACCAATTGAATAAATACGATGTTAGTATAATGGATGAAATATACCTCTTTTTATTGTCAAAAGCATATGTTGCAATAATTGTTGGACATCTTAGAAACACCGTCCTTGCAATAACAAAATGCACAATATGTATAATCACAAGAATTAACAAAATTACCAACACACAACGAAGCACAAATTATTATTGACGCCAAAATCACCTAAATGACATGAATATTCAAATAATTCAAATATTTGAAAATGACATTCGTTACCGCGGTTACAATACAATTTCTATTTCATTTTTTGCCGTTGGTTAGACGGAGATAGTTTATATCCCGCCTAAACACGGACGACAATGAGATAGCGAATGAAAGTCTTATATATGCAATGTTTGTACGACAAAAATGCTAGATAAAAGTTTTGTAATTCTTGCATCAGAAATTGAGGACGTGAGGATCAACTGGGAAATATAGAGTGTTTATATACAAAAACAGTCTAAAGAATACTTCAGAAATATTTCACCATTTGTGTAGCTTTTATAATTTGTTGAAAATGTAAACCAGACAAACAATTTTGAGCCTGGGCTCGAACATATGATCTACCTAGTAACTATCCATTAAACCAAGGTATAGAAATGTCAAACTCTATAGACAGATACTTTTGGTTTTATTAACGCTGAAAGTTTTTTGTTGTTTTTTTGATCTCATATTCCCAAAATTACAAATTGTTGATGTTGGCTGTTCTTGAAATAATATTATAATAACAAAGGTAAAAAATTATTATTAATTATTGGCAATGATTAAGTATATTTCAACACGCTAAAATATTAGTGTATAATTATCCATAAAACACTGAATTATTCATTATTTTCACTATTAATATTGTCACGAATTACAAATTGCTAGCCATAAATATTATTAGCAACGACTCTATCCGCATAGAATATAGTTTTTATATCAATTTTTCTTGTTTATTATTAGATGTATGATAGCATATCATGCAAAATATATAATTTTCCAGCGCAATTGTAAGGCAATTATTTCATTAATATATTGTAATAAGCATAAAGGAGGAAGATTATAATTATTTTCATTCTAACTATACTAACAGCAATATAGATTAAATCAAAATGTTGTAAGGAAAATTACGCATATAATATTAATAAATATATGAATTATGTATATTATGTTACATTTTATAAGTATGAGATTTCAAAATTATTCCTTGAATATTTTATTAGAAATTCAAATAATGTAAAATATACTTTTTATCAGATTTATTCAAATTAATACTTTGTAACAATCTGTTTTTAATACGATTGCAATTTATAATGAGATCTAGCTAGCTATGAAAGAAGACAAATTGAACTCGAACAATACTTTATAGGCCCCGGCGGTAGATACGTAAAGGCCGGTACACCGAGCAGAGCACGTTCTTAAATTTTTTAAATAAAAAATTTAATTAAAGCTATTTTACGAGCCGGGGGAAAAAGGATGAATGTCCATTTTCTAGCAAAATAAGATGATTGGTACTTATAGATTGAAGGTGGGCGCTTTTAAATGGTATGTGTAAAGGAGGCAAAACGGTAACAATCCTAAGATACAGGCCTCCCAAATTGTAAGACAAGATCTAAAAAGAATGACGGTCCAAGCGTCAGGGTATAAAAAGATTAATGTTCGACAGCGATATGCACAAATTATAACTTGGTCAGCCGATTTCTGTTCAGTACTCGTACTGAACAGAAATTTGTTAAGCTAAGAGCGGTGTCAGTGGCTATCTGATGAGATTCCGTAACTCAGTAGTTAATTTTTAGCAATTGGTTAAAAATTTAACCAACTAAGTACCTATGTTGACATAATATAACAAACAATTGGAAATAATTTTTAACCAGTTGAGAAAAATTAACCACTGAATTACACAATTAATAAAACCACCAAACGACGCAAAAAGTTTGGACGAGCGACTGATGTAGCGAAAAAGCTCCAATTGCAAAGTTGTGAAACTGGTGAAGATTTTTCCTGTGAACATTTAAAATGTTCTATTAACCAACGTTTCAGAACCAATTTGAAAATATTTTGTCATTGAATTTCAAAAATATGGGAGTTCATGGACTTTCATAATTTCTACCTATATTCTATTCCACGAGACCTTTTATTAAATCAGGACTTTGAACCGGAGCTGAATCGAAAACCGTAAACCGGCAAAAATAACGGAGAAATTCTGTTAGGTCCCACATACGTTGAAACTTGACCCATCTGTGGGTGTAATAATTTTAAGAAATAACCAATCTGAGTTTTGAAAAAACAAAATTTGTAACATTTATCTTTTTTCCCCTGGCTCTTGGCAGTTTGATGTTGGAAAAACGATTTTTTCTTTGTTGGCACTGATTAAGCTTTGTGCACAAATCATTATGCATTAAGCATTTTAATATTGGTCGTGCTAAAATGGTAAACGTTCATCATATTTATCCATGATTTAGATATTAGAAATTTTATAATGTTAGCATAAAAAATCACGCTATCTTCAAGAAAACTATTAAAAAGCAATCTACTATGAATAATAACGTACAAATTACTTAATTCCACATAAAATATTTCCGCCATCATTTCTGCAATTAGTTCCGATTTCAAAACATGGAGGTAAAATATTTTTCTACACATTTCAAATGCAAATTGGAAAGTGCAAATTGTAATAAATGCAGCGCAAAACAAATAATATACGAGTACAATTGAATAAACGTGTAAAAAAATTAAATGGAAATGTGATAATTACTTTTAATTGTAAACAACGATGCTTCTGCAAACCGGAAATTCGTCACGTGTGTTATATCGTGTCGGAGCTGTTTCCGGTACACAGGTGCATTTGGTACAGCACGTGTATAGTGAAAGATATTTTGTGGTAACCTTCACCATAGTACTTTTTATTGAATAATAAAATTCCATTTGAAAAAATGCAAAATGCATTTTGTGCTACATATTAAATCTATTACCTCTCGCGTTACACTGTATAAATATTTGCACACATGTATAAAATCTCATGAAAAATGAAATATTTTAGAAAAATATGACCACCTTAAAAAAATCTGATGTGGCCAGCACATTACCTTTCGTCAGTTCTATATATTTTATACAAATTCCATACAAATAATTTATTGCGAAAGATTCTATGTTTACAGTACATTACCTTCCCTCAGCTCTATGTATTTTGTACAAATTCCATATAGAAAGTTTCTTAAAATTGATTCTATATTTGCAGTAAAATTATAACACAAGCATGTCAATCGCACTTGACATTGAAATATGTCTATCAGATTTTTAAAAATTATATTAGCTGTTTCCAGTTTTATTGTACAACTAGCTGCTTTATGAAATTTAATTTCCTCATAATTTTTTAACTCAACATCCATTGAATATGGAGTATAAAATGTAATCAAATCGTATAGAAAATAAAATATTCTTTAATATTATTTGTAGTATCATTAAATGTGAAAAAATGATATTTAACAGCGTTTTTTCAAGAAAAACTGTTAAAATCTTTAAATGAGGGTATTTCCGGTTGACCATTTATAACCAAAATCTAATCAGCTCTTCATATGGATGTAACGAAGAGGAATACAAAAGAGTTATAATTGTGTTGAAATTATCGTTGGAGAAAAAATCGTTACATACACACACACACACACACACACACACACACACACACACACACACACACACACATATGTATATATATATATATATATATATATATATATATATATATATATATACACTGTGTGTGTATGTGTGTAAGTGTGTGTGTACAGAATTTCGTCTTCGATAACTTTAATACTACAATTCCAAAAATTATAATTCTTTCGTATTCCTCTTCGCTGCATCCATATGAAGAGCTGATTAGAATTTGGTTATAATTCATCAACCGGAAGTACCCCCATTTAAAGATTACAACAGTTTTTCTTGAAGAAACAATGTTAAATATAATTTTTTCACAAATGTTATTATAAATATTAAAGAACATTGTATTCTCTATACGATTTGACTGCATTTTATACTTCATATATAGAATTATAAAATTACAAAGAAATTAATTTTCATAATACTATATTAAGAAAACTCTGATTGAAAGATGTCAGTGTCAAGTGCAATTGACATATTCGTAGTATATATGTGTTATAAATTTACTCGAAATATAGGATCTTTTTGCTCGAAACTTTCTGTATGGAATTTGTATAAAATACATACAACTGTCGAAAGGTAATGTACGTACAAGAAATTTAGAATCTTTTGCAAGGAACTTTCTTTATGGATTTTATAGAAAATACATAGGCATTTACGAAAATTCTACAGGTAGATACCGCATCTGCCGACTGCATTCGAAAACATGAGTGGTAAATAGCTACCGTGTTCGAAAATTGTACAATATCTACCAGATCAATCTACCAGATTCAAGAAGAATCTAATCTCAAAAAAAGGGAGTGATGCAAAGCGAAGCGCGCGGATTAAAAGTGGAAATGTGTTCAAAGTAGGACTCTGCTCAGTTTGTTAACTACGTCAAATTTCTAATCTGTTTCAAATTTTCAAATTTTTTCATGGATCTACCTTGTTTACCACTTGCGTTTGTAAAATATCGATTCCGGTAGAATTTTCGCAAATGCCTCATATAATTGACGGAATGTAATTTGCAGCCCACATTAGATTTTTTTTTGTTCATAATGTAAACCGTTCGAACTATTATGGGGCTCGGCCTTTATATCACGTTGATCCGGCTCGAAGGTCCAATGAATGATACCCTTCAACGATGTATACATTTTCACAATATCAAATTAAAATAGTAAATGCCAAACAAGAAAAGATCATCTTACCGTTAGGAAATTATGTAAATTAGAGGAAGACACCAACAATCCATGTTGTATGTTATCTTTATTTTGTACATAATTTAGAAATTTCTAACAAAATTTATAAATTAGTAAATATTTTGAAACATCATATGAACTTTATCTAAACCGTTATAAATTAGCAATCACTTTGCATTTCAAATTACTGGAAAGTGAGCTAACAAGAACGATAAATTACTGTATAAATTAAATTTTACACAAGAATTTATTGATTTTATATATGTGAAACTCTCATGGAGGAAATGTTAAACAATAGTAAATTATGTAGAATTAGGAACTTCGCTCTTATAAATTTCATTCTTGTTTTAGTGAAATTTAATTTCGATCATCTTGAGCAATACGGTATTTATTGTGAAATATGTTTATTATTACATAACGCAATATGTAATGTATGTTAAACACGTATACGTATTTATTTCAAATACATGAAAAAATATTTGTGACATTTAGTTTCATCATTGAAGAGTATTCGAATAGTTAAAGAAAATCTAATGTACTGTGTAAATTATAAAGTTTTCATTGTAATTATTTCGTCATTTATGTATGTACGTACTACGTTTTCGTTTGGCAATCTTATACAAAGTAAAAATTGTGTGAAAGGCCTACATTCTCAATTAATGTTTGGCCTGATTTTTGTTTATCAGGCTGGTCAAATCATTTACATAATGTAAAGGATGTTGAATTGATTCTTGATCATATTAGAAAATAATTGGATAAATACAAAACATAATTTTCACTTTTGAAATACAGGTGCGGCTATTGAATAACCGAACTGATATTAAATTTTGAAAAAATCTTTATTCCACTATAGCACATTTGCAAATCAATGGAATAGAAAAAATCTGATGTGGCCAGCACTTTACTATCCGTCAGTTTCACATATTTTGTACAAATTCCATACAGAAAGTTTCTTGCACAATATTCCATATTTCAAGTACATTATGTTCTGTCAATTCTATATATTTTGTACAAATTCCATATACATAGAAAGTTTCATGTACCTAACAGATTCTATATTTGCAGTAAAATTATAATACAAACATGTCAATTGCAATTGACACTGACATCTGTCAATCAGAATTTTCTTGATGTAGTGGCGGTTTCCATGGTTATAGCATAGCTAGCTGCTTTATGAAATTTGATTTCTTTATAATTTTTTTAATCAAATCGTATAGAGAATAAAATATTCTTTAATATTTATAATAACATTAAATATAAAAAAATTATATTTAACAGTGTTTATATTATATTTTATTATGTTTTCCTCGAAAATCTGTTGAGCTCCAAATTATCATATAGGTATAGTTAAAATACAATGTTGTTTCAAATTATACACAAGTTTTAAATACCAAATTTGAGAAGTTTTAAGCCATGTTTTATTATATTTTTTCAAGAAAATCTGTTTATAACTTCCTGTAAAGTAGTACTTCCGGTTTATCAATTTTACAAAACATCTAATATATTGTTCTTATTAATACAAAAGTCTTAAATACCAAATTTGAAAAGTTTTGGACTGTATCAATTTATTTTTCACGAAAATCTGTTCAGAGCTTCAAATAAAGTATCACTTCCAGTTTATCAATTTTGGCCAAAATGTAATATGTTGCTTCCCTTTATATAAAAGTCTTAAATACTAAATTTGACAATTTTTAGAATATATCATTATTATTTTTTTCACGAAAATCTGCTCACAGCTTAAAGTAAAGTATCACTTCCGGTTTATCAATTTTAGAAAAACCTAACATGTTCTTATTATTATTATTAAAATCTTAAATACCAAATTTGAAAAGTTTTGGAATATATCATAATATATTTTTCACAAGATTCTATTGAGAGCTTTAAGTAAAATATCACTTTTGGTTTATTAATTTTAGCCAAAATCTAATACGTTGTTCCCCTTGAGATAAAAGTCTTAAATACTAATATTGAAAAATTTTGGATTATATTTGAATATAGTTTTTCATTAAAAGCTGTTATGGGCTTCAAGTAAAGTATCACTTCCGGTTATCCAATTTTACCTAAAACCTAGTAAACTCTTTACTTGAATGCAGAAAGCTTAAATACGGAAAATACATATATTTGGAAGTTTGTTATAAGAGTTATCGTGGACGAAAAAATCGTCACAAACACACACACACACACACACACACACACACACACACATACATACACATACACACACACACACTCACACACACATACACATACACACGCACACGCGCGCACACACACACACACACACACACACACACACAGACATCATCGTAAAAATAGTAAAAACGAGTTGTGGAGACCCTAATTCGTGCGTATTTACTGAAAACTCACCATCAATAAATAAAAAATATAACAAAATAATACTTAATAATAATGTCTTCATTTTCTGAAACCGATAAACTGTTGAACAAACCATGGATGTTATAAATCATAACAAGCCTTAGATGTCTTAAAATCCTCGCTCTGCGAACTCGGTTTTCAAACCGGCATCTGCGGTAGTTATAATACTCATAGCATTCCTAGGTATGTTAATAGCTATAAAAAAGCATGATTCTATTGGAATTTTCATTTTATATAATCTTATTCATATATTGGTAAATCAAGCATTACATTACGTTATTATTCATTATTGAGTAATGAAAATTTATGCATGTCATTTACAATTTTTTCCTTAAAACAGGTATGCACTAGTAGATTACAAAATCATATGCAAATATTAATTTACTTACTCATTACATTTGATACCATTTATGATATGACGTCAAATTGTACGTAAATTCATATAAAACACACTTTTACGAGCAGCCTACGGAAGAAATTATATATGCTATTTAAATAATTTTATCTAATTAAAGTATCAACATAAGAGCAATTTCATTTCAGTTTATTACAGAAAAAAATTGATTACTATATTATTATGGATGTAATAATTTAAGTATGAAATAAAGCATTTTATAAACACGTATTAAGTGATAATTTACACCTTTGTCTGCGTAATCAGCATAAAGAAATGTTGATGTGGAATTTACCTTGGACTGTTTTACAAATTACAATATCAGTACAATGAAGAAATTTATTTATTTTTCTACATTTTTTCATTTGAAAATGGCCTTCCTTTGAAAAATGGGTAAAACATACAAATAATTTAAACCGAAAACTAGTTTACTAATTTAGGCTATTGCGAGATGCCATCCAAAATAATTTATAATTTTTATCATCCTTGAAGTCTATTGTTTGAATAATATATCATTTTGTTTAAACAAACAAATTAATTTGATGGTTATACTTTATTTTATTATTTGATGATGACAATATGGTACAATGCGGCTCGAAAGCTGTCTTAGATATGGGTGAGACAGTTTTTCTTATAACAATTATTTTTACTTCACGCTACCCTTGGTAAGGGAGGTATAGGGATCGTGCTAAAAATCGTATATCGAGATTTTGGTAAATGACCACGTTTTAAGGTTCCTAGAATCCAATTTTAACATTTTCACGATGATGTCTGCATGTATATATATATATATATATATATATATATATATATATATATATATATATATATATATATATATATATATATGTGTGTGTGTGTGTGTCTGTATGTATGTAAATGTGGATTCTCCACTATAACTCAAACACTATTATTCAGAAAACCTTTTATTTCGATCTTTTTCTGTAATGGAAAGAGCCCATTAGATTGTTATAAAAATCGGATAACCGGAAATGGCACTTTGCTAGAAGCTTAAAATAGTTTTTCTTCGAAAAATACCTTTAAATGTTATTTTTCGAGATTAATGTTATTATAAAAATTAAAGATTATTAAATTTACCATAGATTTGCATTAATACTTTTTCTTTATATTTTATGGATAAATTATCCACGCCAGCAAAGAGTGCCCGTGAGGTGACGCCTGGTAAGCGCCCGCACGGTGCAAATATTTCATCATTACCGATATCTGTGTAAAAAGCAGATTGGCACACCCAGCAATGATGATATATCGTGCCGTGATGATATATTTATATATATATATATATATATATATATATATATATATATATATATATATATATATATATATATATATATATATATTTATGGATAAATTTATAAAATTATCTATAATTTAAATCCCGGATCCTACACTTTAAACAAACAAAACTCCTTGGTTGCGCAGTTATTTAAATGTATGTAACTGAGAGATAAATGTCACTGTCAAAGAACTAATCATTTCAAATTATAGTATATTCCGTAACTTAACCACAACCGTGGTTATGGTTTTCTTGTGATTCACGTGGCCAGGTTATGGTTATTGAAAAGTGGTTGTGATTTGGAACACCTTGGTTAATTTGTGTCGGTAAAACAGGGAACCACCGCATCATTAGAAATAAGTGACAACGTAACTCGATTTGTCTATTTTAGACTAACGTAAATATTATACAAATCAGTATATATTAATAATAATTATATGTTTATACAATTTTATTTATTATATTACAAGAAATCAGAAAATGACCACATCAACCACAAAAAAATTGTGGTCGTTGTGGCCCCGAAAACGCAAACAAAATTTTCAGGAACCACATTCCGAAATGGAACCTCGATCCTGAAGTTATGTTTTGTATACATTCCGGAACGCTTAACCAGAACCTTCGTCACCGCGGTTAAGTTACGGAATATAATATTAATAACAGTAACGTATTTAAAAGAAAAAAGTAAATAGAACAATAGGAAAGGAAATCAATACAGTTTACAGCATATGTAAATATGTAGGTATGTATTTAGATTAATAAAAATTAACGATTCGCAAAAAAGTTTAAGCTAATTCTCATTTTTGGATTAGTGAATTCTATTTTATTCCGGTATTTAAAATTTAATCTTCATTTTATTGTCAAAAAAGGTAGCTACTTGGATTAGATTAGACTATATATTTTAAGAAATAAACTGTCAAAAAAGTAAAATTCGCTAATCCAAAAATAACAATTAACTTAATCTTTTTTGTGACTCGGGCTGTAAATGGCGGGAGGTATTGTGTTGGCCACACCAGATTTTTTAAATTATTGTTGATGGAGATGAAATAATTAAAACACACATAAGCATCCATATTCTGGCGGGATTCGATCCCTAGGCCTTTGATTTATGAAGCAGCAACGTTACATCAGTCAGTAAAGAATAATAGTAAATGTCAAATTAGGAATAATGACAAGAAAGAATTATGCTATATGGGAGGTCATTTACTCAGTGATATCTGTAATTGGTTGATGACCGATAAACTTAAATTTCATTTGCAAAAAAAACACGAGTTTAGTCTTTCAACACGGAATATATAACTAAGGCAAAGATGTAATCTGTACCCAACGAATATTTATCGCATGTCCTTTGTTTTACTATTCAAATGTTCATTTATAATCATATTTCGCAATGGCCAGACGTGTATTGCATCATTGCCATGGTAACACACTAACATACTGTTCTCTGAATTTTATTGCTTTTGTAAAAATCTACTGCAGATGCTCATAAAAAAATCTACATAAATAAATCTTTTATTCAATATATTCATTGGCATTTATTAATGATGTACCTACATGATCAGAATATTGAATAGGTGTAAGTGTTTTGTAAGATTTGTAATAATAAAATATGTAAAACATAGTTACAATATAGTAACTTGGAATGGTAACTGTACGCAAGAAATAGAACATAATATACAAAAACAATCAACAGCAAGGAGCATTAATATGGAACTATGAAACCGTTTGCAAAATACTTTATATTGTAACGTTTTTATTTATTTGGGTGAAGTGTAAATATTCGACAATTATTATTAATTAAAATAAGTGTTTATTAAACTATAATGAAAATGACTATTACTAATATTAAATACTAATATATAATCTAATTAAGACTAAAACTATAATTAACTAGATAACTGTAACACTATTTATTTAATTAAACAATTAAGACTACTATTTATTTCCACGATATTACTAATTATTTATTTCACTACGCGTTCCAATCTTAGACTGCCGGTCTGTTTCAGACTCTTGTAGACTGTTTACGCGATATTTATATCACTATATTTGTATCTCCATATACAGGGTGTAAATCGAAAAGTGAAACATAGGAGTTTAACATGGGAAATCAATTTTTCTTTACGCAAACGTTACCTAATTATTTTTTGCAAAAATACTTTAAATAAAATTTATAGAGATTTAAAGGCTGCATCTAACTCATGTGAAACGATTATTTTATCTCTTCATATAAACGTAATTACAAATTTACAATTTTTTGAGCTTTTTGTCTAAGCAGCCATGGATTTATGACAAAAAAAAAAACAAATGCGTTGTTTTTTGTCATAAATCCATGGCTGCTTTGTAATTAATTTTTACGTTTATATGAAGAGATAAAATAATCGTTTCACACGAGTTAGATGCAGCCTTCAAATCTCTATAAATTTTATTTAAAGTATTTTTGCATAAAATAATTAGGTAACGTTTGTACAAAGAAAAATTGATTTCCCATGTTAAACTCCTATGTTTCTCTTTTCGATTTACACCCTGTACTTATATCACGTTCAACTGTCCGCCTACCGACCTCCACAGCCTCTATATACTCAACTGACTCAACAGCGTCTGTATATTCAACTGCTCGGACAGAAGTCACATCATTCACCTCACTGTCTGTCTATTTATGTAACTAACTTTCTCCTTCCACAGCCTCAGTATCACCATCTTTCCGGATGCCACAATACTTCAACACCAATGCCGAGTATCCACTCCAACTCGCTGTTACTGTCCTTGTATACCTAGTTTCACAATACTCGTCAACCATACCGAATATTCACATCCACAACTATCCCAGGTATACCAGTAACTTCCAGAGAACCTACTCCACTCGACACTTTACTGCATACGCTCACTACGGTACTGCTGTGCTTCTCAAACTCACTAACATTCTATGTGAATAACTCTATGTCTCCGAATGTAACTAATTAACTCCCGAGCATAGCTGCGTCCCTTTTATACAGCTGCCATTAACTTCCAGAGATATCTAGAAAGTTCGACCGCATAATAACAATGAACACAAAAGGTTCAAGCGACCGGAAGTAATTAAACACGTCGTTGCTTGTTTGTTTATGTAGCCCGGCTGCTAGCGCGATTGCGTCATCGTTATAAATAGACACTCACTCATTGCTGTGGCGACGGCGGTGGCGACAGCGACGACGACGACGGGCGTTCCACGTTACAATATGTATTGTGCAGTATGGATGCCAAACATGAACCTTGCGGAAGAAGGAGATAAAGAAGAAGATTGGATGGAAGGAGAGAGAGTCTCAAGAATGAGATGTTTTGAAGTATTGGATAACAATTTTGAGAGAAATAAGAAAGAGAAAGGTGGATTGGACATTTCAAGAAAGGATTGCCTATAGAAAATTATAATTGACGTTATAATTGTTGCGAATATTATACGTTAAATCTGCAGCGTTTTTCAGTAAAAATTAAACACACAGACATTTTCTGATATTGAGGTTTTTTTAAAGTCGGCTTCTAGTTGTGAAATTGAAATTTATGGGTTATCGATCATCGGCTAATATCAAAGACCAACTGCATAGATTTCTAGGTTAGAAGTCAGTATTACGTATTCAAATGAATGGGCCTGGGTATACGTGCTCTGTATAACTGTATCTGAACATGTCAAATGTCAACGACTGCACAACTTTGCAACAACGAGATTTATATCTGAAAGTTTTCTTGAATATATTAACTTTCTTAATATAAACATTTCACATGCGATGCTTCGTGTCAATTTAATGAATCTTAATGAAATGATCTGAACTTGAATTTTCTCTTTAAGAATTAATGTCGTTACAGGTTTGTTTGTCATTATTTTATTCAGGTCATTTTGTTGGCACGATTACTGAAATTCCTGAATAATATATTCTCTATTATTTTTTATCACTGATATTCTACTAAAAACTTGTGAAATGCTTTTGGCGATATAGCCTTCATTACCCTCAGAGATTTTACCTCACGGCATAAGAGATCGGGAAACTGACTCATGGAGCAGTAACTGGCTTCATAAGAACTTTGGCTTCCAGAAAACTAAGATAGGGCCATGGTACAATAGATCTTACAGGTTGCAATGACACAAGGGACTAGCGTTTATAACACCTGTTACATAAGTTTTGGGAAAGTTTCAATTTTCTCTGTGACATCGTAAAGATATCATTCAGTCAGTTATGGAGAAAAGAGTTGCTAGGGGTTTTGTCAATTTGTTTATTTCATATTTTTGTTTGTCACATTCAAAATGGCGTACAAATTGAATTTTCAAAGATCCGTTTACAACCTAATAAACGAGAGATAGTAAATATTTTTCGCGACCAAAACATTTGAAAAAGTACCATATTATATCGGACAATTGAAGAATGCGAAAACGGAATACTATGCATTAACCTACCAAAAACAGGCTGTTTATGTAAATTTACCGAAATTCAGAACAATAGACTAGACGAACGTACCAAAAATACCATTGGAGTATCTATCCGTAAATTTTCTCGTAGTTGTTGTTACAATGTTACAGTTTCTCGATATATCGCGAAAGAAGGCAAAAATACAGGAAACGCAAGAAATGTCCAGTCTCATTTTCGTTGTTTTTTTAAGATATCTTGGGTAATATTAACGATAGGTTAAAACCGTTTTCACATTACAGGACCAACTTTTCGAGAAAAGTTTAATAGTCACCACGGGCATTTTCGGTCTTCTTTTGTTTCTGAGCTACAGGCAAAAACTCATTTTTCGCTCATTTTGAAAATATATCATATCTTATTTATTATGGTAGTTAGAAAAAAATTGTTTTAACAAATTTTCTACCGTTTTTTATAGAGAATAAAATGACGTAATTAGATTTTTTTAAAACTAAATAATTCTTGAGATATAATTCACACTTTTGATTTTTTAAATGGGAATCTGTATTCATCTTTTTAAATATTTTATAAGCTTTTTAATGATATATAACAGGTCTACATTCTTTTGCTTTAAACATGAATAAAAGACGAATTATTAATTTATTGAGTTGAAAATATCGGAAATTATTAAGAAACAAATGAAAAAATTTATTACAGATCATCATTTTTTTATTTTGATTCTATATATATATATATATATATATATATATATATATATATATATATATATATATATATAAATATTAATTATGTTCTCAAATTTATTCTCAACCAATGGACCTTTTCAATTTAAAGAGATAGAAGATATGCGCAATGGGGATCAGCGCATAATAAGAACAACTAAGACCTATGGCGTTTGTTTCTAAAAATTTAGACGTTAAATGTGAGAATATGTCAGATAACTTTAAAAAATCTTATCAAAATAAGTTACAAAAGTTTTTATTGACGTTAAAATGTCAAACCATGCAAATTTTCACTGAGAATACAGGTATTTTAATGACTGCTATATTTTTGACCTTTCGTTTGATAGCCCAACTGGCAGTTGTTTGCGCCATTTTCTTACTATTTGTAACGATAGAAAGAGATAGCCGTTAAATTGAAAAGGTCCATTATTTTTGGGTAGTTAAATTACTTTTATCGACGTTAGAGTTGGCTGTGACATAATCCGAAAAAAATGTGGTGACTATTAAACTTTTCTCGAAAAGTTGACCCTGCAATGTGCAAACGGTTTTGCTCTTTCATTAATGTTACCCGAGATAACTTAAAAAAAATCTGATATGGCCAGCATTTACGGAAATTCTGCCGGTGAACTGTTACCGGTAAACAGCTATTTATCAAGTTACAGCTACTGGAATCGATATTTTAAGAACGCAAGTGGTAAACAGGGGTAGATCCATAAGCTATATATTCAGTAAATCTCGAGTAATGTCGTGTCCATAATGCAAGTGTTCATTCCTCATCAGTCAACATGTGAGTGTACAAGTGAGTGGAAAGTGTAGTGTGTGTGTTCTACCTTTTCACCAAGCCGTGGATGCCATTCATCCAAGCGTCCACCAATCAGTTAAAGTGTGTTATCGTTGGAAAACAAATAAACAGTATTATCATCATCTTCCGCACCCCCCTCGTGTTACAATCTTGATAAGTAAGACAAAAACTTTGTCTTATTCAAGATAGAGAACTCCTGACTCCAATATAGCTCTCAAGTGCTAAACTTTAAAATCAATTACTTATTGCCTTGTTATGTCTATTTAATGTAAGTTTCTCAAGTTTATATAACATATTTTTAATTTTTTCCCAAATCTTATGTAACAGGTATTATATTATATTTTCGGTTCTTTTTTGTTCTAACCTTGAATGTGGTACAATAATTATTTTCCAGTATCATTTGCCAATAATAGTTGTTCTCCAAACAATACAGTTTTACGGAAATCATGAGTCCTTGTCGCTAACCACGCCGCAAAAGAGGCAACCGTGAAAGAGGTCAGCTAATTATGAAATGACGGTGACTGCACTGCTTTTAATTATCAGGTGCATTGGAGTTTCTGTTTTGTTGGACTGTTGGACACTTGGATAGCAGTGCAAAATGTGAAGTTTTCGAACAGGCCAAGCGTGGCATGCCAAACAACCCGATCAAAGGGGTCAATGCCGTGCGATCATAGAACTTTCCATTCATGCAGAAGAACTAATTAATTAATTAATTGATTGATAGATAGATTCATTGATTGATTGATGGGCGATGTTAATGATGATTTTGCCATTTGCAATTTGGAAGGTACATGTGCGCAAACATTACAACTAAATGTAATAATGTAATACTCAATATTATCTGCAGTTACAAAACATACGAAAATAATTTTGTTTACCTACTGATTTGTTTGCAGAATTTTCTTCAATTTTTATCTTCCGTCACCTTTAAGTAAGGAAGGTATTGTCTTTGGTCAAAAAATTCGGTGGTGAGTTTTTATTGAATAAGCACGTTTTAAGGTCCCTTGAATACGATTTTACTATTTTTACGATGATGTCTGTATGTGTATACCGTGTGTCTGTCTTAAAGGTGTACATAGGAGATTAACATGTCATCTAATTATTTTAACCAAAAATGCGTTAATTAAAAGTTTTAGGGCATAAAATCTAAAATCTAAATCAATAGATAGATTTACTTTTACATGCTTTGTAACGATAGAAATTAAATATGAAAATATCGAAAATTACGTTGAAAATATCGACAGCCATGGAATTAAACAAAAAATAAATAAATGCTTGACATTTTAGCAGATTGTCAGAAACGTCAAATAAATTAACTTACGTTGTGATAGATAAAACGTGAAGCATTTATTTATTTTTTGTTCAATTCCATGGCTGTCGATATTTTCAACGTAATTTTTAACATATTCATAATTAATTTCTGTCGTTACAAAGCATGTAAAGATAATTCTATTTACTGAATTAGATGCAGAATTTTATGTCCTATAACTTTTATTTGACGCGTTTTTGCTTAAAGTAATTAGGCGAGCAAGAAATTGTAAAATACTAATCTCCCATGTTAATTTCCTATGTACACCTTTAAGCCAGACACACGGTATATATATATATATATATATATATATATATATATATATATATATATATGTGTATGTGTGTGTAAGTGTAACAAAATTTTCGTCTACGATAACTCTAATACTACAATTCCAAAAATTATAATTCTTTCGTATTCCTCTTCGTTGCATCCATATGAAGATCTGATTAAATTTTGGTTATAATTGGTCAACCGAAAATACCCTCATTTGAAGATTTTAACAGTTTTTCTTGAAAAAACGATGTTAAATATCATTTTTTCACATTTAATGTTATTATAAACATTAAAGAACATTGTATTCTCTATACGATTTGACTGCATTTTATACTTCATATTAAATGGATATAGAGTTATAAAATTATAAAGAAATTAAATTTCATAAATTAGCTAGCTATGCTAGAAACAGCTACTATATTAAGAAAATTCTGATTGAAAGATGTCAGTGTCAATTGACATATTCGTAGTATATTTGTGTTGTAATTTTACTCGAAACTTTCTGTATGGAATTTGTATAAAATATATACAACTGTCGAAAGGTAGTGTACATACAAGAAATTTAGAATCTTTTGCAAGGAATTTTCTGTATGGATTTTATAGAAAATACATACGCATTTACGAAAATTCTACCAGTAGATACCACATCTACCGACTGTGTTCGAAAACACGAGTGGTAAAAAGTTACCGTATTTGAAAATTGTTCAATATCTACCATATCCATCCACCGGATTCATGAAGAATCTAATCTCAAAAGAAGGTAGTGATGTAGTGATGCAAAGCGAAGCGCGCGCGTTAAAAGTGGATATGTGTTCAAAGTAGGACTCTGCTCAATTTGTTAACTGCGTCAAATTTCTATGTTTTAAATTTTCAAATATTTTCATAGGTTATGGATTTACCCTGTTTACCACTTGCGTTCTTAAAATATCGATTCCGGTAGCTATAACCTGATAAAAAGATGTTTACCGGTAACAGTTCACTGGTAGAATTTTCGTAAACACCTCATAATATTGACGGAAGGTAATGTGCTGGCCACATCAAATTTTTTTAATGAAGTATTTTGCATTTCATGAAACACCTTTATTTGCTTATCTATTCGTGTCGCAAATGATAATTGTCTACATGAAAAAATTAATGGTATATTGATGTAATCTGTTTTAGTACTATTGTTTCTCAATTGATAAACAAATAAAATTATATACTTCAGGACAGATTTATTTAAATTAATGCAATTGCTAAACAAACAATAAATAGCAAATAGAACACAGCATGGTAATTGGTAATAGTAGAATGGTACTGTATATTATAGTATCATTTGTGTTGTGAATAGTGTTACAGCGTATCTATCTACATAAATACACAATAGAAATATTCAAACATAGTTCTTGTTCAACCTATTAAAATTCGTATAGACGTAAAGTCCGCGGGCTACAAAAGCATCGAAGGAAAAAAGCATTCTCTTGTGAGGTGTATATGCTACGTTCCATCGATTTTCGTAAGTAAAACATTTATAAAATCCTTAAACTATCTATTACATTTGTCCTAAACATATATAATATATATATATATATATATATATATATATATATATATATATATATATATATATATATATATATATAAAGCACCTGGTAAAATTTTACGGGACAAATAATATTAAACCCTGTATAACCCTTTATAACAGGCATACATATTACTGTCAAAATGTTTATAAATTAATGCTATAAGAATGACAAAATGGAAGGACGAAAATATTGTCTGCATGTACAAAAGTAGTCTGGTAACTAAGTAATAACTGTATCTGTATGGTAATATTTTTATCATACTGACTTGTCAACAACGGTCTACAAAATGAAAATAAAATAAAATGAAAATATAACGATCTTCATTAATACATACAGATAACGTTAGCCTATCGTTCTAAATACGGTCTACTTTATTCTAAAGTAATAAACACGTGGAAAAAGCACATAATTTAAATATGTCAAATAATTGTTCATAACCATTAGCAATCTGAAAGTAGCATTAATGAAAGAATTTTAAAAAAATGATATTTATCAATAATGTCTTAATTTTCTGAAACCGATAAACTATTGAACAACCCACGGATGTTATGAATCATAACAAGCCTTAGATGTCTTTCAAACCGACATCTTCGGCAGCTATGATATACATAACATTCCCAGGTATGTTAATAGCTATTACCTACTGATTTGATGGCAGAATTTTTTACAATTTTTTACCTTCCGTCACCTTTAGGTAAGGAAGGTATTGTCTTTGGTCAAAAAATTCGGTGGTGAGTTTTTAATGAATAATCACGTTTTAAGGTCCCTTGAATACGATTTTACTATTTTGACGATGATGTCTGTATGTGTGTGTATGTGTGTATGTCAGTGTGTGTGTGTGTGTGTGTGTGTGTGTGTGTGTGTGTGTGTGTGTGTGTGTGTGTGTGTGTGTGTGTGTGTGTGTGTGTGTGTGTGTGTGTGTGTGTGTGTGTGTGTGTGTGTGTGTGTGTGTGTGTGTGTGTGTGTGTGTGTGTGTGTGTGTGTGTGTGTGTGTGTGTGTGTGTGTGTGTGTGTGTGTGTGTGTGTGTGTGTGTGTGTGTGTGTGTGTGTGTGTGTGTGTGTGTGTGTGTGTGTGTGTGCGCGTGTGTGTGTGTGTGTGTGTGTGTGTGTGTGTGTGTGTATAACAAAATATTCGTCTACGATAACTCTAATATTACAATTCCAAAAATTATAATTCTTTCGTATTCCTCTTCGTTGCATCCATATGAAGAGCTGATTAAATTTTGGTTATAATTGGTCAACCGAAAGTACCCTCATTTGAAGATTTTAACAGTTTTTCTTGAAAAAACGATGTTAAATAACATTTTTTCACATTTAATGTTATTATAAATATTAAAGAACATTGTATTCTCTATACGATTTGACTGCATTTTATATTTCATATTAAATGGATATAGAGTTATATACAAATAATATTAAATCCTGTATAACCCTTTATAACAGGCATACATATTACTGTCAAAATGTTTATAAATTAATGCTATAAGAATGACAAAATTGAAGGACGAAAATATTGTCTGCATTTTTTTAATACTTTTATCCTGCTGTGTCTCATATTTTATTTAAATATCAAAACTTAAAAACCTTTATACAAATTACATGAAATTAATATACCAGACAGTATATTTTATACACCGTAAACAGGTTATTTTCTCGTTTAATTCAGCAATATTAATATAGGACACATTACCCGAGAATAAAATCCATTTGGTTTATATTAATAGCAGCAATATTACAGTATACATTATTTATAAATCACGTACAAAATAAGGAGAGTGATATAACGTTCGTAGATTGCATACAAGTCACACTTGTAGAGTGTATAATTAAAATTGCCTTGGTAAAGTCACCTACATCGGTTATATATTTTATTATTATTATTTATCATTAAATATGGATGAAGGTGTTAATTATTTTGTTAGTGTTGGTACTAAAAATTATTATACCACTGTCATGGTCTTATTAGATACTTATTATGCATTAAATATATTTATTATTATGTTGCATAACTTGTTATTATAATAAAAGAAAAACATACTTATGTTTTACTTGTAGAAGGTTTCTGCCATTTTTACCTTTCTCCGTTGTTGGTAAGAAAAGTAATGGATATTGGAATTATGCCAAAAATATATACAGGGTGTTATGTAAGTAATGTGCTATTATTATTACCGCTTAATAAACAAGGTTGCAATGTATTGTAATAATTTCTTTTCTAATGTCCTTGTTGTAGTGGTAAAAGCACTTCAAGATAGACCAATAACAATTAATTATTTGAAAAAGGAATTATTTAAGAATTACAGTAGTTTGAGTAAAAACTACACCTGTAATTTTTGAAGGATTGAAATCAAATATGACAACCAACAAATATTGTTTTTTGTGACAACTTGATTTTTAGATTTTAATTAAGAAGCTGGTTCGGAATTGGTCGGTTTTATAGTCCCACAACTTTTACAACTTGACAGATTTTGCAGAATAGATTTCAATATATATATATATATATATATATATATATATATATATATATATATATATATATATATATATATATATATATATATATACACTATTATTCACGAAAGATGACTATTCAAGGTCATTTGTTCGAAGAAAGAATACACATCATTTTACAGCAAAAGCTTAGCAACATTTTGTATCAGAAAGAGAAAGATTATTTGACCTATGTCTATTTAATTTATGTGGTATGACAGATATACGTAAATAGTGGCATTACTTTGTAACACACTATAAATAATAATGACATATGTCGTAGCATTACAGATACCTAATTATCGACTACCCTGCCCTCTGTGCTAAAATTTACCCAGTGGCGTTGACGTTTAAATTAAATTATTATTCCTTGGTTTATAAGTTAAGTCTATGTTTTTGTATATTGCAAAAACATAAGTGAAGAACATAAATCTTTCAGAAAGGTATTATTTAGAAAGAAGCATAATTTTCAAGTGAATTATTCTTATTTTTTCAGTTAAAATGTGTCCATAAATATTTCATGTTGCACGCCTAAGCAAACGAAATGCATTGAAGTTATCTGCAAGTAATATTATATCAGGCGGCTCATAAATGACCTTGAATAGTCATCTTTCGTGAATAACAGTTTATATATATATATATATATATATATATATATATATATATATATATATATATATATATATATATATATGCTGTTTCCTTTAAAACAACCAGCGCTTTTTTGGGCGAACTAATGACTTTAGAAAAAAATGTTATATACAAGAAATGATCAAGAATAAGGGGCTAATTTATTAATAATAACAAACCGAAAATTCGACCAGTGGTTCTCAACCGGCAGAACAAAATTATATTTTTTTAAATGGTATCCTATATAATTTTTTAGCCAATTGGACATTTTTTTTCTGATTTCAACGATATAAGTATGGTATAGGGTTGTATAACAATTATTTCGAGAAAAATGGTATTAAAAATAATGTTATAATATTACAATAGGCTATGCAATACACAGGTATTATTGATACGTCTATTGCCTAATTACGTTAGTAGTAAACCCATTTTTTTTATTACATTACTTCTAGTTTTTAATACCATTTTTCACGAAATAATTGTTATACAACCCTATGCTATATTTATATCGTTGAAATCAGAAAATAATATTCTATTTAAAGAGCTAAAAAATTATATAGGATGTCATTTAAAAAAATATATAATTTTCTTCTACCGTATGAGAACCACTGGTTAAATATTCGGTTTGGTACTACTGATACATTATCCCCTTATTCTTGATCATTTTTGGTATAAAACATTTTTCTCTAAAGTTGTTAGTTCGTTCAAAAAAGCGCTGGTTGTTTTAAAGGAAACACTCTATATATATATATATATATATATATATATATATATATATATATATATATATATATATATATATATATATATATAGACAGGTTGTCCGGATTTCGAAGGCCACCATTGGGATATCGGAAACTATAAGAGATACAACTTGTCGTGCGCCTTTGGGGGGCCATCTTAGATATGCTTTTGTTTTCACAAAAATTCCCATATCCATCGATTTCTAGAAGAAAAACTATTTTGAGTGTCAAGTAAAGTGCTATTTCTGGTTATCTGATTTACACCAAAATCTAATACAGCCATTATCGTGAAAATGTTGTAATTAATCATTTACCAAAATCTCGATTTGCGATTTTCAGCAGGATCCCTATACCTCCCTTACCCAGGGCAGCGGTAGGTGAAAATGAAGTGTACTATATTTTATCTGGTTTGTGTAAATCACTATGAACAATAGTCAATCTTGTTGTTAAGGTCGATTTAAACATGCCTGATAATTACATTTTTTCCGGCGATACGCAATGAACGAAGGATGCATCCCTGAAAGGGTAACGAACCTGGGTCATTGTTTAACAATGACAAGTCACTGTATCATCAATTAATTTATATGCAGAACAGACTGACCAAAAGTGGACGGAGCTTGCAACCAATTTCATGCCTGTTTTAAACGTGATAGACATGTGAACTTCCATATATTTATTTCTTTTGTGAACGAACATCTAGAGGTCACCATTGCTATGGACGTAATTTTCATATATAATTCAAGGATTCATGTCAGTTTTCAAGAATATTATTTTATTTAAAAATAATAGTGTAAATTTTCTTTTTCACTATCTACCTAATTTTTTTTATTCTCAATAGTACGAGCCTGCATAATTTTATAATAATTTCGAGTAACCCTGACTTGCCCTGTATAGGTTCATAATATATTCATCGAAAGATGGTACAATACACGACCAAAACATCACGATTCTTGTCGTTATAATTTACGATGTTAAACAGCATCCTTGACTTGCATTGTGTCAGCACATAGCACCAAAGGCACAACTAGCTGGACTTTTACAGACAACAGATTTAAATTATAAATTATTCAGGAAGTTTGGACTTATAAGGTGTTGCAAAAAAATTGACATATCTTTTTTTCTGATATTCGAATAAGCACGTTCTACAGTATTATTAAATATTATTTTCTGTTCAAATTTCTGTGTATATTAAGCACAGTAGCAGTTTAAAAATATACTTTTTGAATTGGCGCCAAATTACACAGCCTGTGACGTCAGAAAGACATTAGCCAATGACAAAACTGGAAAGATGATGGAAATAATCAAATGTATCATACATTAACATCAATGATTGCTTTAATGACAACTGTGTGACATAAGGTCTGAATTATAGTACAGTGTGATTTTTGGTTCTTTAGCCTAGTCCTTAGTTATTTATTATTATATTATAGCGTTCTATTTCATAGTTTAATGCCCAGTAAAGCACTAGCAAAGTAAAATTTACTCTTGAAGTAAAGTAGTTTATTCCAGAGATTTCCGTTAAGTTACAGAATAAATTACTCCACCGATGTTCGAGGAAGTAAATTTTATTCTGTAATATAAATTTGACACAAGTCAACATTCATTGAATTAAATTCATTGTAAATTTCACCCATGTATTATTTTTACATTTATTTATCTCCAACATGTTTGCTTTTCCCATTTTAGTTGACACCTGACACTTTATGACACACACACACACACACACACACACACACACACACACTTTATTTTCTATTTTGACTTTTGAATTTATTTCGTGTCAGGAACATACAGAATACAATATTATTAAAACATATATAAAACATATTCCAGCGACACAATGTTTGGAATAGATCCTCTACAGTTGGAGATTGACATTATCGTCAGTAGTGGTCTTAAGAAATACCGTCTCCAGTAGTGCAAAGATTAGCCGATATAAGAAATTGTAGCCTGAGTGCATCATTTTCCAGCTAAAAAATTAAATGTATTCAATAGTTCTTATTTAATTATAAAATATTTATATTTACATCAAAATGATCTTTACAACAAAGAAGTTAATATTTTATGTTTTTATCTTTACTTGCGACAACTATTTCATTCTTTTTTCTTCGTTTTGAGGCACTATAAGAAATATTTTCCCTATTATAAGTTCTATTTGGGTACACTGCACAAAACACTTTTTTTACAACCATGTTTGTTTATTTCCAAATACAACAATCAGTAGTAGCTGTCATGACTGTCACTTGTTTAAAATCCGTCGGTGGCAAATGTAAGCCCTCATTGGTTAGGTCCTTTCGAACGTCATCAGGCGAAAGGGGAAGCGGAAATTCAAACATTATAATATCAAAAACAATTTTCTCATGAATAAAGAATAATATGACAAAAATAAAAAATAGGGATAAATATTTTTTCTTATTCTTTTGATTAAAGCAAAGAAGATAAAAACCGTGCAACACCTCATTGTGCTGATTCTGATTTAAGTTTGATGTTCTTGAACTTAAGATTAATATATAGATTAATTCGTTTTACAATATGTTAATGACAATGATATGGATTCTCAATAATTCTAGTGTCATCGTCGTATTAAGAAATCTATGATATAAGCGCATACAAGAAATTATGTAAAATAATCTTTGTACTTTTACCTATTAAATCTGAGAGATTCCATAATTTTGATCTTTGCTCATACAAAAACGGACACATCTTTACATCACCATATCGTGCTTTGAATACTCTTTTCCAGGTGCATAATTATACTCAAGTCCAATGTTGAAGAGCAATTTAAAAATTACCGGATCTGACAGTATAATGCTTCGTGCGTCACATTCTTCAAATGCTTGTTAGTTCTTAGAATAAAACCAGAGCTCAACAAGACAAGGTTTAGGCCATGCAGATAGAAATACATCATACTGTCATTGTTACCTTCATTTCGTAAAAAAACAGACGAAATTGGTATCGAAAAATATTATGAATAAATGAAAAATGAGTTGTATGACAAGTTATTATGATATGAAAAAGATAGTGAAAGTAATATTTAGTTGTCAATATTTTATTATGCTTTTTGTATTTTATGTTATACCTATGTTGTTCTAATTATCAGTTCTGTTTTATTGGTGTATCCATACACTCGTGTTTCACTATCTCGTCAACTCTGTAAGTACAGAATTATTTTCACATATACGGGATGTTGCATTACGGCTCGGGAAGAATTGTTTCACTCTTTTTAAATGGAATACCTATACCGTGTGTCTGTCTTAAAGGTGTACATAGGAGATTAACATGGGAAATCAGTTTTTTGCAAATTCCTGCTCGCCTAATTATTTTAAGCAAAAACGGGTCAAATAAAAGTTTTAGGGCATAAAATTCTGCATCTTATTCAATAAACAGAATTACATTTACATGTTTTATAACGACAGTAATTAAATATGAAAATGTTGAAAATTACGTTGAAAATATCGACAGCCATGGAATTGAACAAAAAATAAATGTTTGACGTTTTATCTGTCATAACATAAGTTCACTTATTTGATGTTTCTGACAATTTGATTTGAAACATATCGTTAATTATGATGAGAAATATTATATTAGACTAATAAATAAAGTTAAAAAATATAGTTTTGTTTAAATAATATGAATTTATTAAAAATTCAACTGCGTACCAAAATTATATATGATGCTGTGATGTACTCTCAACTCATTTCCAATACATATAGTACTACAGAAGGGGACTACATTTATTCCTAACACTGTTTCTTCTAGTAACGCACGTTTTTCTGCTCGTTCTATATTCTGATTACGCGGCTCACGTATATTTTTTGAAGACATTAGCAGTCTTCACGAATTTAGCAATTGTGAAATCACGCTCTTCATTAGTATAAATATTCATTTTCTAATAATTTCAGACAATAAGACTAGAAACAAATTCAAATTGTCTGAAACGTCAAATAAGTTAACTTACTTTGTGACAGATAAAACGTCAAGCATTTATTTATTTTTAGTTCAATTCCATGGCTGTCGATATTTTCAACGTAATTTTCGACATTTTCATATTTAATTTGTGTCGTTACAAAGCATGTAAAGGTAATTCTGTTTATTGATTTAGGTGCAGAATTTTATGCCCTACAACTTTTATTTGATGCGTTTTTGCTTAAAATAATTAGGCGTGTAGGAAATTGTAAAAAACTGATTTCCCATGTTAATCTCCTATGTACACCTTTAAAATACACTCACAGTATATTTTCATATATTTTGAATTGTATTTTATTCACTTATACGCACATATAATTTTTTTTTTAATTTTCCTCGGCGTTGTGAAGTTATTCCGTTATTAAAGAGTAACCTAATCAATTAATAATTTAATGGCAGCGGTTTCTAGGAAAATAAACCGCAAGGCCCACAAAATAGTTATAATTTGTGCCTTGTGGATATTAAAATAATCTATATTAACGGCAAATATTTCGTGATATTTAATAAGTGGTTTGATTTCTACATAAGATGAATTATGTACCAGTCTTCCTAGCGATTTCGCACGACCTTGCATTTACCGTTAGGCTAAATTAGTTTCCAACTCGTTTTTTTCTTAATTCTGCACATAAATTAAAATATTGGCAACGCTTTATATATATTGGCTTTTTGTACCAAAAACGAACCTTGACTCGAAGCAAGGCTTTCGTTCCAGTTTTTATTAATTTCCGAATTGTTGTGGTCTGATATATTTACTGTTAATGCGAAACATCAACACGTTTTTACGTTTTTATGAAAAGAAAGAAATTACAAGTTCTGAAAATATGCAGCGAAAATCAATTTCATTGCCATTTGCAATTACATTTTTCATTAACAAAGAAACAAGTTTTTGATAAGGGAATTTAATTATATTCACGCAATATTCGCATTAGAAGTCAATAATAATTATGTGGTATTTTTGTATATATATATATATATATATATATATATATATATATATATATATATATATATATATATATATATATATATATATATATACAGGGTGTAAATGAAATAAGTGATTAAATTTAACCAGTAATGTAACTCGATGAGAGGAACAATATTTCTTAATAACTTTTTTTTCTAAGTCTTTTAGATTTTGAGTTAAAATTCTTTAAAGATTTGCTGCATATTTCGTTACCCGCTCATGGAGAACAAATGACTGTTGCCGTGTTCAAGTGGGATACAATCAGCTCAAAAATTGTCGGTTATCGGTTACACTTACAGTCACAGTAATTAATAAACGAATCAAGGGAAATAACATTATTATTAATTAATACGTAAGAGTACAATTTTTAAAATAAATAAATTTAAATTTTGGATAACAAAATTATAAAGTTGTGTTTTGAACCAGGGTTTTAATCACCTTTGAATAGTGTGAATAGAGGAAGACAAGGAGAGACGAGGAGCAAAAGCATAGTTGTTAGGTTATGAGATGATTATTTATCGTCGAGAAATCATAATAGTTTAAATACGTTATTCAAAAAATGTAAGTACAAACTTTTGTCCATTTAAAAGAGGTACATGAGTATCAATAATTAGTCGTCCATTTATTGTTCCCGCCTAAAACATTTTTTAATGAAAATTTTTACAGCATTTTCGTCTGTCAAGATGTGTATTGTGGATAATAAATACACCTTCCCAAGTAAATTCAGTCTCATGAATGAACATTATGAGCCATTCCCAAAATTGAAGTCTGTTATGTACTGAAAACATTGAACTTTTTGCACATGGTATGGATATAACTGTTGCTTTTTTTAAAAATTGTCATATGTGACACTCCGTATTGTGATGTGATAAAGATGTACAAGATTAACAAATGTGCGAATATTAAGAACAGAATGATTTGGTTATGATTTGGAAACGCTCCATGTAAATGCGTTGGCAACTCCATGACACTGTCTTTATGAGAACCGTGATGTCAAGTAACATGTAGTTCAGATACGAGTAAAAAATAAATAAATAAACCATAGGTAAGTAATTACAATGTCTGTGTACTCGCATTTTGACAGAATTTTACCTTATAAACAAGTTTATTACTAATGTCAAAATTTAATTGCAACAATTGACAGGACTGTCAATTGCTAAAACAAAATTTTTCATAGCTATTGCTGCTGCATTCAATTATTACAAAAATATTTGGAACGACTCGTCAATTTACGGGGTGGTAAAAATGCTAAAAAAATATGCGATTTCGAGAAAAAGTTATTAAGAAATATTGTTGCTCTCGATGAGTTATACTACTGGTCAAATTTAATGCACTTATTTCATTTACACCCTGTATATATATATATATATATATATATATAATAATAATAATAATAATAATAATAATAATAATAATAATAATAATAATAATAATAACATTATTGCAAAAATCATTGAAGCCCATTGATTAAAAATTTAAACAAATATCACATAAACAATTAGCAAATGTCAGACAAGAATTTTACAACAGATATGTTATTTTTTTTCAAACGGCGTAGAAATGGCATTTTTATGACTTGTTTCACAAGGTACAAGTTTCATTTCTACGCCGCTGGAAATTTCTACTCCGCCGGCGTAGAAATAAAATAAATAAATATCCATAGAAACTACATAGAATTAGCGAATAAAAAGAAAAGTAGTGCGTTTGAAAAAAAAAAAAAATAATGTGTCATTCGGAATAAAAGTGTCTTTGTGTGCCTCGCATGCAATTGTCCGACTCGCTTCTCTCGTCGTCCAAACTTCTATGCTCGCCACACAAAGTATCACTTTTACTCCTAATAACACAATATACTATTATATTATAAATTCATATGTTTGTGATAGTAAAATAAAAATTCTTTTTCCCAATACATTTTATGTCTTTTAATTTAAATAAGTTGAGGGTCGTATTCATAGTCACTTCTCAAAGAAATCTTAAATTTTGTTCTCGTCAAATTATATTTATGTAATCAGCAATTCCATTGTTGTTATCAACTACAATAAAGGTGTTTTTATTTTCCTCGTTTTGTAAATTTTAGGTCATTTTATTTTGTGAAAAGGAAGTTTGGAGTGGTCCAGCTTCGACCAAAATAATTGACAATTATGAAATGAGTTCTTTATACTATTTTTTCTGTTTGCGTATTTTAATTTTTTTTTTTGTACGAGGGGAAATATTTGTAACAATTATTTTTTATGTCACCCGTAAAATTATGCTGTTTACTACTAAACATAATTTATGATTTATTTTATGTATAAAAGATGATTTATTGTACGTTGATAATTTTTATTTAAACCGTGTTTAAAAACAGCACTTAAGTGTTTTTTGTAGAATTATATGTAACATATGAGTCATTAGAAAACACATGCTTTTTACCTTGCTGTTGATGTTTAGTCATGGCTGAAAACAAGTCATTGTCAGCAAGACTTCATTTGTTCTTTCGTTGTTTGTTACATGTTATTCTGTGGTCAACTATTCTTTAATTTTACTTTCTCATGCTACTCGTATTTTCAAAAGCGCACATGTTTTGTGGAGTGTAATTTCGATGTGCAATTGTTTGTTACATCTCAAATTACATAGCAACTCAATCAATTTTCTCTAAAACTGTTGTTTTCTCGTTAAATATTCATTTTAAGAAATGGATTATATATCAATCATCTTTAAATCGTTTGGACTTCATTTTTCTTTTCTTGTATCTTGTTTGCCAGATTTTTATAAAAACCATGGAGAAAATCTGATGTGGCCAACACCAAACCTCCCGCTATATAATTTTTATTAATTTAAATATACATACTTACATATTTAGTTATTGCGGTAACTGTATTAAGATCCATTTCATAGAACTATGGTTCTATTTACTATTTTCTTTTTAAAACGTTACTATTATTAATTTCAAATGATTAGTTCTCTGACAGTGACATTTGTCTATCAGTTACATACATTTGAGATATGAACTGTGTAACCAAGGAGTTTTGCTTGTTTAAAGTGTAGGCTTCGGGATTATAATTATAGATATTTTATAAATTTATCCATAAAATTAATATATATATATATACAAATCTGTAGAAAATTTAATAATCTTTAATTTTTATAATAATATAAATCTTTAAAAAGTAACATTTGAAGGTATTTTTCGAAGAAAATCTATTTCGGGCTTCAAATAAAGTGCATTTCCGGTTATCGGATATACACCAAAATCTAATGGTCTCTTCCCATATTAGAATAAGGTAGAAATACATACAAGGTTTCAAAATTTTCTGAATGATAGTATTTGAGTTAGAGTACAGGATCCACACACACATACACAGACATAATCGTAAAAATGTTAAAATCGGATTCTAGGGACCTTAAAGGTGCATTCACAAATGAAAATTTAGGGTCTCTAAAACCAAATCATAAAGCTAAACTTTGCAAGATTCAAACTTTAGGTTTATGATTTAGTTTGACGTCACAAACTTCACCAATGAGAACGAGTCTGAAATGATATAGGTATACATATACACCCATCTTTATTTAGTATTCACTTGGTGGATACAGCTTTTTAAATAAATGCGAGAACAACATGGAGACTGTCATAACTTAATTGCTGAAATATAACCAATAATGCCAAGCGAATAACAGTTTCACGGCGCACAGGTGTCTTATTGAGTACTGCTCTACCAATATTTTAATCTTGTTTTTGAAGCATTTACACAAATGTCTGTACATATCAAACTAATTTTGAAAGTAATTTAAACTTACATTTATGAATGTCAACTTAAATCTAAACAAAAACCATAAACCTAATTTTCATTTGTGAATGCACCTTAAAACGTGGTCATTTTTCAAAATCTCGATCTGCGATTTTTAGCACGATCCCTATACCTCCCTTACCATGGTAGCGGGAGGTAAAAAAGTGTTTTTTTTAATATGCGAATTTTACTAGTCTGACTACTAAATCTATTGAGCAAAAAATGCTTGGACTGTCATCCTTTTTAACTCCTGTATCCTAGGACTGTTACCGTTTAGCCTTTATCCTTCATCCTTTTCTCCTTTTCTTCGTATGTAGTAGTGAATATTTTTTCGTTCTTGTTTTTCTAGACCTTCCATACTTTGAGGTATCTTCAATAATTATTGATTCCCGGGCGTATTGAAATTGTTTACAATAAAATATACAAGCGTTGTTTTAGTGCACAATACTATTATGTTAAAGGCATGGCGAAAGTACTTGTAATTCGTCACGAATCTAAGATAATGGATGGTTTTTTATTTGACACCTGACAAGGTCACTATCGTTACATGGCAATTTTTTTGCTACGGATATCAGAGCCATTAGACTCTCAGTGGGATGGAAATAAAGATTGCTAACCCATTATTTTCTATCATTAGTTGGAACATTTTAGAAAGAAAAGAAAAAAATCAGAGATGAAAATTACAGATGAAAGATTTTAATATTAAGTAAAGACGATTGTATTTGTGTTGTGCAAGACTTTTTTTTGCTGCGAGTTAAATAATATATAGATTTAAGGAGAATTATAAATTATGTAAATATTCTAACGCGAGAGTACCTACAACCCCCATTTCCATAGGAAAGTTAATTTCTATTGAAAGAAAAGTATTAAGTAGTTTTTAGAATATTTGAATTTTGAAATATAATAATGTAGGTATTATTACTGCTTATTACCCATTTCTGGGTGTGCCAATCTAATTACATTTACAGATTCCAGTAAAATATCACTCATTAATATGAATATAGTCTAATCTAATCCAAGTAACTACCTTTTTTGATTATAATAGAATAGAATTCACTAATCCAAGAATGAGGATTAGCTGAAACTTTTTTGCGAATTGTTAATTTTTCTATCTAAATATCTAATCTAAATATATAGCTACATATTTATTTATGCTGGAAACTGTATTAATTTCCTTTCCTATTGTTCTATTTACTTTTTTCTTTTTAAAACGTTACTAATATTAATTTGAAATGATTAGTTCTTTGACAGTGACATTGATCTGTCGGTTACAAACATTTGAATAACTGGGTTTGTTTAAAGCGTAGGCTCCAGAATTTAAATTATAGATAATTTTATAAATTTATCCATAAAATATATAGAAAAAGTATTAATGCAAATATATAGAAAATTTTATAATCGTTAATTTTTACAATAGCATTAATCTCGAAAAAGTAATATGTAAAGGTATTTTTCGAAGAAAAACTATTTTGAACTTCAAGTAAAGTGCCATTTCCGGTTATTCGATTTACACCAAAATCTAGTGAGCTCTTTCCATAATAGAAAAAGGTCGCAATACAAGGTTTCAAAATTTTCTGAATGATAGTATTTGAGTTGGAGTGAAGGATCCACACATATACATAGACACACAGACACACAGACACACACGCATACACATACACACATACACATACACATACACACACATACACACACATACACACACACACACACACACACACACACACACACACACACACACACACACACACACACACACAGATATCACCGTGAAAATGTTAAAATTGGATTCTAGGAACCTTAAAACGTGGTCATTTACCAAAATCTCGATATGCGATTTTTAGCACGATCCCTATACCTTCCTTACCTAGAGTAGCGGGAGGTAAAAATACTTCTTAATGTAATATATTAGCTTTTTATAAATCGATTAGTACGAATTTAATGCGCAAATATACGCAAATGTCCAGAAGCAGTAAAAATAAAATGTAGGTATAATTACGTTTCATTTATTGTCTTACCGTGATGTTTGAGAACATTACATCGTTATTTATTGGCCTAGGAATGTGGATATGGACTTTAATCGCTTCACACATGATGATTTTGTTTTCTGTACTTACATATCAATTTGCTACTTCTGTGAATCTGTTTGTGATACGTCATGGACTAAGTGCATAACACTTCAGTTCAAATTGTTGTAGCAAAGTCCGTATTTACAGAAAATCCGGGTTGAACGGTTATAACAAAGTTCAAAAGTGTTTTTTTTAGTTCAAAGTATTTATAATATGTGAGGTTGCAAAATTTAATGGAATTTATGATTTAACAGAATTTTTTACTTTCAATTTTCTCACAATTATTGTGACTTAACGTTTAACGTACTTACTGGTTTCATAACGTTAAACAATATTGATAATATAAGTTTGTTCCTACATAACTTTTTGAATGCGTCCATGTACCTACGCATTCATGAACTCTTTTGTCCGCATATCTTTTTCATGTACTTACTCAGACATATGTAAGAAACTTTGAATGGCAGATTTGTCATCATAACGTATGATCCTAAAGATTTGAGATTTTTTTTAGATGTTTTGTATTTATACCAAATATCGTTTAATAAAATTGTCGCTGGAAATAAGATATCACAATTAACTTGTTTTCATTTTGCCAGTTTAGTTTTTTCGATTTGATGCAGCAAAATGTCATATAAGGTAGATATTCGAAAATATCTTGTTGGGCGAATGCCTAAGTGTGATATTGTTGCAGTTTATTGCGAGCACAATATCTCTGTGCCAACAATTTATCGGACAATAAATGATTGTGAAGAAGGTATACCCTGTGTTAATTTGCCAAAAGTGGTCGACCAAGAATTTTGAGCCACATGAGAGAACAAAGATTAAGTGTAGCCGTTACAGACAAAGTTGGAGTGTCACAACGAACTGTAGCCAGAAGATTTGATGTTTCGAAGACCACTGTTTTTAGAATACTTTCTCGAAATCCCGTGGTGTTTTGAAAAAAAGGAAGACACCAAAATATACCGTGGCCCAACTAGAAAGAATCCCTAGATGTTGTTGTGCGTTAAGGCACATTCATTTTCTCAATAAACTTATTGTAATGGATGACGGGAAATATTTTACTCTGTCCCATTTAGAGATGAAAGGAAACGATGGTTTCCGGAACGCTTAACCAGAACCTTAGTTCTGCCGCGGTTAAGTTACGGAATATACTATTTATATACCTTCGCGAATGATTTGCTTCTTCCCCGAAAAAAAAAGACGAACTACCTAGCTGTGGATCATGACCCAAAACTGTTTAAAAAATTATACTTTAGAATCTAGGTATTTTCTGTATGGAACCTGCATAAAATGACATTATGTATGTGTAAATGGTAGCCGATATTAAATGCCAGCCATTTTCAATTGTTCAAAAGGCCCCAAAGCTGTTATTGCTGTGAATTTTACCTATCAGAAATTGTCCATGCCTTTTCATCCGGGCTTTAGTCTACGGACAATTTTTACTCTAAAAGACAACAAAAAAATTTGGGTCATGACCCATGATGATCCACAGCTGGGTAGATCTTCTCCATGGTATTTAAACATTTTTCTTGTGGCACTAGCACTCCCCCGCCCCGGTATATCTGATTCATTAAGCTCGGACTGAAATTAGTTGCTGTGGTCAATAGCTGTAATTGTATAAAAAAGTAACATAAAATTGTGTTTCTGTATTTTGGCTGTCTTATCTTAATTTGTAGTTGTACAAAAAGTATAGTAAACTTGTTCTACTCTCGTAAAAAAAACTCATAACTAAAGCAATGTTTATAAAAATTTAATAATTAAAAATTTAAATTAATTTTCGTGTACAACAATAATACAATTTGTTTTTTATAACATTATTATTCAATTCATTTTTTTGCAACTTGATGTCATTATTGTAAAAACAATAGAATTTGTTTCATATTTTTTGTTTCTTTTGAAACGATTTTAATGTGTCATCATAAAAGTTTCGACTTTGTACAGTTTTTTAGACACACGCAAAAAAAATATGAAACTACAATTTAACGTATACTTGTCACTAAATCATTATACTGTAAACTATTTCATGTAACATTATAAATCAAATATTATAACTTATTTATCATTTATTTGATAATAAATGTTTCAAAATTCTTCAGACAAAATTGATTTATTTGTTTTTAAAGACAGAAAAAAACTGATTCAGGTGATATTCCAAACAAATTTAACATTAATTAATACATTAAAAATTTTCCCTGATTTTTATTTTTAATTAATACTTATATAAACAGGAAAATGTTAATAGGATCAAGTTTTTTTTTGCTACGATTAAAGTAATTACATCAGATTTTATGAAAATTTATTGTTTTTCAAGATATAACATAAACATAAATTTTTAAATGGAATTGTTTGCTTTGAACTATGTATAATTTATATAGCTTCTGTTTACAGCTTATAAGATATTTATTTATGTAGATTATTATGTGGATCTTATTTTTTTTAATCCGAGGATCACGTAAAAATTATTGACAAAAAAATTAGATGGGCCGTAGATTTTTTTTTTGATACAAATATTTTGTGAGGATCCATAAAACACGACTGTGTATACCTTATTGTTTAGGAATAAACAAATAATCTTTACAATATCCAAACTAATGGGGTCCTGCACTTAATTTTGAACAATTCGTAGTATTAAAAAGTCTTGATTGTTTTTAGTTTAACTGTATTTGATTTTTAATGTCAACATGTCGTCACGGCGACACCTATTGCTGTATCTTTCTCAGGCACAAGCTCTATAGTAGGCAGCGAGAGAAAGGTAGCACTAATGTGACGTCACAGTGACACTGCTAACAAACGTCAAATATCTCGCAAAGTAATTATTAAGATAATCTGATGTGACCAGCACATTACGTTCCGTCAGTTATATGAGGCATTTAAGAAAATTCTACCGGCGAACTGTTACCGGTAAACAGCTGTTTATCAGATTATAGCTACCGGAATCGATATTTTAAGAACGCAAGTGGTAAACAGGGGTAGATCCACCTATAAAAATTTGAAAATTTGAATCACGTTAGAAATTTAATGTAGTTAACAAACTGAGCACAGTCCTACATACAGCTTGATTCTCGTGACACTTGTTTACAAAACAATATTGTTTCGTATACAATATTGAAAACAATGTAGTTTAAGATATTGTATAAAATTCATATTCACGTGACTCCCTTGTAAACGGTCTCTATCCAATTTATTGTATTGTAATGTATACAAGTATGAAGTTAGTCAGTTTCCTTATTTGACATTTATTTAATTTTTGACATGTGACATTTCCTAAATCCAAAAGAAATATTATATTTGTTATTAATGGTGGTTGTATATCTTCGCATACATTAAAGAAAGAAGATAGTATGAAAGACGCAATAGCAGTTTATATGTATAAGAATATTACTACACTAACAAAAAATATAAGTTCAGTATATGTTTTAAGTATGACAAGAAATGTAGATTCATGTGGAAACGTACCGTTCAAACACGAAAAAAACTGGAAAACGGCATATACGAGTTAATTATTACAATTTGATGAAATTAACCATGCCTATATAAACCAGAATAACTAATCCTAACTACCTATTATATTATTAAATTCTTGAGATACATGCATATATTCATGAATCTTATAAACTAATAATAGTATTAATGACAAATATATTCTCTTTTTCGGAATCGGCTGAAAAAGTTCATTTACGTTTGTATTTCTGATCATTGTTTACATTTTTACTAGGTGTAGGCAACCGCTAACTAATAAATAGTTTATGAAAAATAACTGTTTAACACCAATAACTTTTAAATAACTTCTTGAATAAATGTAATATTTATAAGTGAATAAAGAAAAGACAGTTCAATAAGATAGTTTTATTGTTATAAAAACAGATCTGGATTTGGTTAATTCAGTGGAGATGAAACTTTGTGTTTCTAGAAGTTGTTTTTCGCTATAATAAAGAATCATTTCTCTCTTTAAATATTTTTTTAATTATAAGCACAATGTCTAAAATAATTCATAAGTGTAGATTACATATGAACGTATTTTTTTGGGCTATATTTTATTCCAAAATGTCATAATTGCTCTTTTCGGCATTAATAATATCATTAACTAGCATAATTAAATTTGTATTAATCATTATTCACAATTTAAATAATATTTTAAAATTTATTGTTTCTTAACAAGTAGCTGAGTTCCTTGTTCAGTTTGCAATATTAGAAAACAATTATTGTTTTCTATACAATGTAATTTTGGTTATCTGAATACCAAAAATTGTATAATTTACAATAAATTTTTGACAATTCAATTATTGTTTTGTATACAATATTGTTTCAGAATCAATGTTCACGTGAATTTCAATATTATAATTTATTGTATTCGAAACAATAATTGTTTCGTATACAATATTGTTTTGTAAACAAGTGTCACGAGAATCAGGCCGTTTGAATCCCTTTCCAATTAAAACTCGCGCTTCGCTTTGTACCACTACCTTTTTTGAAATTAGATTCTTCATGAATCCAGTAGATGAATTTGGTAGATATTGTACAATTTTCGAACACGGTAATTTTTTACCACTCGTGTTTTCGAACACAGTCGGTAGATGCGGTATCTACCGGTAGAATTTTCGTAAATGCCTATGTATTTTCTATAAAATCCATACAGAAAGTTCGTTGCAAAAGAATCTAAATTTCTTGTATATACATTACCTTTCGACAGTTGTATGTATTTATACAAATTCCATAGAGAAAGTTTCGAGCAAAAAGATCCTATATTTCGAGTAAATTTATAACACATATGTATATACTACGAATATGTCAATTGCACTTGACACTGACATCTTTCAATCAGAATTTTCTTAATATAGTAGCTGTTTCTAGCATAGCTAACAAATTTATGAAATTTAATTTCTTTATAATTTTATAACTCTATATATCCATTTAATATGAAGTATAAAATGCAGTCAAAACGAATAGAGCATACAATGTTCTTTAATATTTATAACATGAAATGTGAAAAAACGATATTTACCATCGTTTATTATAGGTATTTTATAAATTTATCCATAAAATATTTAGAAAAAGTTTTTATATAAATCTGTAGAAAATTTAATAATCTTTAATTTTTATAATAATAAAAATCTTCAAAAAAAAACATTTGAAGGTATTTTTCGAACAAAATCTATTTTGAGCTTCAAATAAAGTGCCATTTCCGGTTATCTGATATACACTAAAATCTAATGGTCTCTTCCCATATTAGAATCATCGTGAAAATGTTAAAATCGGATTCTAGGAACCTTAAAACGTGGCCATTTATCAAAATCTCGATATGCGATTTTTAGCACGATCCCTATACCTCCCTTATCAAGGGTAGCGGGAGGTAAAAAATGTTTTTTCATCTTAATCGCTATTTATTGAGTAATACTATAAGTATAAAGTGTACATTTTATTATTTTTTGTTATGGTGTTGGACTCTAATGTGTGTGACAATCAGTGACAGCAAAACATTTATCCCCAGTTTTTATCAGATAAAAACTCAAGAAGCACAACTTCTTGAGGTGACTCAGAATCGGCATGGGGGGTGGAACTCATCTCACTTTATCTCACTTCAGTTACGACAAAAATAACGGTCAAAACTAGTGTGGCAACTGAGGTGAGCTAAAATGAACGGAGATATCATGCAAAAAGAACGCGACTATTGTATGCAATTCTCTAATTACGGAATATACCTATACTACATGATTGAATTAATTTCCATTTATTACGATTAACTATATACTTTCATATATTGCTGCTACCCATTATAAAAACCACGTGTACCTATACATTTCTCTCAATATACATGAATCATGACTGACATAGTATAAATATTAATTCTTGTTTATTTTCCTTTCAGGTAAGTGTCTGTTCTGCGCTTCTGTGACGCAACTCCAAGATGCGCTGTTTTCGAGCAACCTTAACATCGTTTTCATGTTTATGCATCCTATCATCCGATTCAAACCTACGCAGATGGTGTTCCATCACCATCGTGACTTCGTGAGCATTTAGACCAGAGGTCGTGAATTTTCTGCGAAGATTACGCACTGTCCGTGAATCATATTGTAATCACCGTCAAATCAGAGAGTAATTATAAAGTAAATGGTTAAAGACAAGGTGCATTTGTTTATCACATGTCTCTGCGATCTTAATCTGTATGATTTTACGACGAGCACGGTTGTTTGTGGATAAATAACATGTCATAAAGTTTATTAAATTGACTCGTTACTGGCTTACCTGTAGGTAAATATGATAAAGATATCAGGTAATTTGCTTGTTGCAGGATGGAATATTTTTATTTATTTTCCATGAATAACATATTAATTCCACCTATTTATTTTAAGTATCCACCAAGAAACAGTTAAAAATGATATGAATAAGTACATAACAAAATCATTAAGAGAATTTAAAGTCATGGAAAATATTATAAATTATTATTTCATCTGTTTTAAAAATATTTTTGCTGAATGAAGGAAAAAATCTGATGTGGACACCACACGACTTCCTTATACGCAAGACCAACATGAAATATAGACCCAGTTATAAAATTTCATGTATTTAACGTAATTTGGCATTAACATTAATTTTTTATTTTTTTTTGTACTTTTTTGTCTTAATCCATAGCAAGCTTTATTACAAAAACCAAAAAGTATATAATTTTTAAATTTACATATCTTCCTTATAAAAACGGGCTAATTTAATAATATTAGGTGTGCTAGGCGAAGAATTTAATTCTCTAAAATTATTATTTGAAGTGTTTATTTTTAAAATCAAAATAAAACCATTTTATTCAAGAAAATCTGTTAACAACTTCAGGTAATATATCACTATGTTATTCTAATTGACATAAAAGTCTTATATACCAAATTTGAAAAGATTTAGATTACATTTTAAAATAGTTTTCACTATAGACTTCAAGTAAAGTTCCACTTCTGGAAATTATGTAATGATCAAAAAGGGAGGTGCAAAACTAGATGTTATAGTAATCCTATGCTCTGTTCAATTTAAGCCATTCAGTAGATGGCACTGGCAACAGCGCAATCTGAAGTAGCCGAAATTACATTGGGTAAACTTGTCTCTAATTTCAGCCAATCAGAGAGATCAAAACTATTCCCTATGCTCCTCAATACTGAATGGCTTAAATGGAACAAGGTATAAGTACAAAATTTCAACTTTCTATGGCTTACCGTTTTTGAGTTATGCGAGATACATACGTACGTTCAGATGCCACGACGAAATTAGTCAAAATGGATATTTCCGTTGAAATCTGAAAACCGAAATTTTTCGCATTACAATACTTCCTTTACTATGTACAAGGAAGTAAAAATAGTTATGTTATTGTTATTGAGGTCTCGTGGCCGCGTGCCTGAGTGTCTGGTCGCGAATCTGGGAAACCGGGTTAGATCCCGACCGACGCCAAATATTTCGAATTTTAAATGGCACAAAATTGACCCCGGTGGTGCACTCTTCACGCCAGCATTGAGTGCCCGTGAGGTGACGCCTGGTAATCGCCTCACGGTACAAATATGTTATCATCAATACCGAAATCTACTGGCACAACACGAAAATCCGTGATACGTGTAACATGGGAAAACAACTTTTTTTTAAATATATATATATATATATCCTGTTGCTTAGATGTAGCTAAAGAACGAAACTTCATGAAATGCTTAATTTTTCATGAAAAAGTGTATTTTTGTGATGAAACTATGGCATTTCTACCTAATCAAATATTTTTCATATTTTTCGAAATTCAATAACTATTTTATTAAATGGTCATCAACTTAAATCTTAAACATGCAATTATAATTTAATTTTAAATAGTTTGAAACATTATTTTTAATTAAAATGAAGAGTAGAAGGTAATAATTTAATTATTTTTTATTGATAATTAAAGAAAATTCAATAGAAAAATCTATTAGTATTTGTATGTATTTACTATTAACTACACATTAATTTTATTATGTTTCGACATCTGTACATAAGTAATATAATAAAGTTAATATAAAAATAGTATTGCAAAATTAATATTTCACAACAACAAAGTACCTATATGGGTGCTCTTGACCCTGTTATAAAAGAGTTTTTTTTTATAAATACCAAATTTGAAAAGTTTTGAAATATATCATATTGTATTTTTTACGAAAATCTATTCAGAGCTTCATGTAAAGTATCACTTATGGTTTATCAATTTTAGCCAATATCTAATATATTGTTTCTCTTCATACAAGTCTCAGATACTAAATTTGAAAAGTTTTGGAATATATGATAATATATTTTTTACGGAAATCTGTTCAGATATAAAAGCCTTAAATAATAAAATTTATTAGTTTTGGATTATATTTTAATACAGTTTTTCTTTCATTATGGGGTCTCGTTCTATAAATAATTTGTACATAATAAATTTTAATTCTCGTGGCCACGTGCGTGAGCGTCTGGTCGCGAATTTGAGGAACCGGGTTCGATCCCGATCGACGCCGAATATTTCGAAGTTTAAAAGGCACAAAATTGACCCCTGTGGTGCACTCTCCACGCCAGTAATGAGTAATAAGCCGTGATGATATATTTATTTGTTTATTTTAATTCTGAACAATAATTTTCTGCACAAAATTCTTTGGTCCGATACATATGCGATTGGGGTCGTATATTTAGCATAGCACAAATATTGTATGTCAAATGTCACTTGGAATTTTATATAACTTTTCTATACTCTGTTCCATTTAAGCCATTCCGTAGATGGAGGTGGCAACAGCGCAAACTTGAAGTAGCCGAAATTACATTGGGTAAACTGGTCTCTTGTCTCCAATTTCAGCCAATCAGAGAGGTCAAAACTATTCCCTATGCTCTGCAATACTGAATGGCTTAAATGGAACAAGGTATAGGGTGCATAGCCGTACAGAAAATTTTCAGAGGGTTTTGTTTATGTATTTATATTACCAGAAACTAAAAGTTATTTATCGAAAATTATATTTATTTCAATGTAAGTGTATTAAGCTGATGGCAAAAAATTAATTAAAAACTGAAACGGTCTTTTTGACAGTCCCATAGCATACAATTATTGACGGACTAATTTAGTATTCCAGCACATTTTGTGGAACTAAACTACAAAATTCGAAGATATAAAATAAAATAATTAACTATTGTAATTAATCCGAAAAGAATGAATTGAAAAGGGCCCAGAACGTAACCCTGTGGCATCCCCTACAAAATTCCTAACATAAAACCATCTCTTACTGTTGCACCTGATCCATATACAAGATAATCATTCACTGCCTCAATTCCCGCGTCCTGCTGCGCCGAGAGCAGGTAAACAAATGTCTGATGTAAACAAAGCCTCCTGCCCTTCGCCTCGTCTACTCCTGCTGCAGGTATCACATGGCAGGCGCGCGCGCACGATTCTCCAGGTCGCGAAAACTTCACCGGACCGGACAGCGCGGCCGGACTTGTACAATTCGCCCGCGGACCACCGGATCGTGGAAGTCTAACCGGAGAGTGAAAAAGTTGCGTGAAAAGTTTGGTGACGAACTTCGTTCGAGATGAAGAGGTGTATGTTTGTGAATACCTCGAAAGACGAATGGAAAGTGCTGTGCGTGACATGATGTAATTTATTTTTGTGCCGCAAACTTTGACAGCAGAGGTCACAAATAAATAATAATAAGTGCTGTATTAATTTTTGATTAAACTTGCATTCGTTCGGAAAAAAGTGTCGTGAAAATTATTCACAAACATTATTACAAAGTTGTGTTTAAACCACTTGAACCTAATTAAAAATTTGGTGAAACAGATACATTCATTTAATACAGTAAACAAGTTTTTCCAGATACTCAATTCAAGACTCAAGACAGTAAAGATTATAGTGTGGTGTTGTTCTTACATAACTTTTATTGTGTGACGAATTTTTAGTGTGACGAATAAGTAAGGTTAGCATAATAATTGGCCGAATTTCAGAAGCAAACACATTGGAAATAGAAAGTTTGTTAGATACGGCAAAACTTTTGAAGTTCATAGTTTAAATAGACCATATATGAAGAGAAATGAGTCAAATAAAATATTAACAAGTGTATTCTTCCAAAAATAGACAAATAAAATTTGTTTATTATTAAAGCACTTAATGAATGCAATATATAAAATATATTCACTTGAAACTCAATTTTTGAAGAATGCTTCTAGTCCTTACAAACTATAAGGAATTTTGAAGAATTTGTTGCTCTAATCAATAATTCAAAAGTGTTTAAATATAGTACATCTTTTTGGTCCTTATACCAATATAAGGAAGATCATAAGGATTGCTTATTTTGTACAATAATCCAAAGACGTTATTTAGAAATATATAGAAATGTACTGATTTTTGCAACATTTTAAAGAAGATATACAGAGTTACACAGACGACTAATATACATATTTATTAAAAATATCTTTGATCCTTATACAAATATAGGGATGATCATAAAGATTTTTTAATTTGTACAATAATTGGAAGAACTTAGTAGAAAATATTGGAAATATTTTCGTAATTTTAATACAAAATACTTATAATTTTTGTGTCGTTATAAAGATCTACATAATTGCGAAAACGAAGTTTAATGTTACTAACCATTGGATTTTGCACCTATGTAAAGAAGATCTTGAAGATTGTCTATTCTGAACAATATTAAAAACGTTGAAGATAAAATATATAAAATTATTTTCATAAGTTTTAATGCAAAATACCTACTTTTGATTTGAATTTATAACATTACAAAGAAGACCTACAGAATTGAAGACTATAGTCCTTACACCAATATAAAGATAAAAAAGATATTTAGGATTGCCTACTTTTTCAAAAATTCAAAGATGAAAGGTGTTATTAAGAGCTTTTGGAGTTTTGTACCAATATAAAGAAAATCGACAGAAAAAAATGTTGAAGATAAAATATATAAAATAATTTTTATAAGTTTTAATGCAAAATACCTATTTTTGATTTGATTTTATAACATTACAAAGAAGATCTACAGCATTGAAGACTATAGTCCTTACATCAATATAAAGAAGATATTTAGGATTGCCTATTTTTACAGTAATTCAAAGATGAGAGATGTTATTAAGAACTTTTGAAGTTTTGTACCAATATAAAGAAAATCGACAGAATTCGAAGATTGTTTTGGTCCTTGTAAAATTGAATCAGTTCTTGGGGATATGTTAATATCGTCTTCCCAGTGACCAGCGGTTTGGAGGATCAACAAAAACTGGAATCCAGTTTCAGCATCCAGTATCCAGTGTGCGTGCGAAGAGTCCGTCGTCCAACTTCCACGGAGCATTGTCCGAATGACACTGGCCTGGAGCGGAAAGAATTCGAGACGGACAGCTTCATAAATATTCCCAAATCAGCGACTCCCGCCCCATATAATCACCAACAGCAGCGCTACTCACGGCCAACTATGACTTATTAATTGTAAATCTCGTGACACGTGATTAAAAGTTCAAGAATTTGTCATTGACCCACAAGTGCTGGTGAGGTGTTAAGGTGTTAAAGTGTAGTTTCTTATCCAGTGAGTAGACGTGCGTATCTCTTGTTGATTTTCGGGTAGTAGCTGTTTTCAAAAAGGCAAAATGTGTACTAATTGTCCTAAACTGGATTACCTGGAGTACCAGCATGCTGGTGAACACTCTACTTTACGCAGTGAGTTGCACTTTTTACTCTCTTCTAACACTATATGCACTAAATCCACAATAGGATATAATATAGAGCAATCAGAGTACACTTTTTGCCCTACCACCCACAGTGCTATTTTGACTTCCCGCTACTTTTGTTAAGGGAGGTATAGGGATCTTGTTATAAATCGCATATAAAGATTTTGGTAAATGACCACGTTTTAAGGTCCCTAGAATCCAATTTTAACATTTTCACGATGATGTCTGTGTGTATGTGTGTGTCTATGACCCGCAACATTCCGTAATGACATCAAAACTAGACTTCTAAGACGAAAAGTTTAGTATCTATGTTCATTGGCTTGCGAGTTTTTATTAGAAATAATTTTTATTTTAGTAATTTTAATGATCTTGAAATTGTTTTAAACTTTCATACGAATATACCCATTCATTATTTTCGTTGCGTACTCCTGATCGAAATTGTTTCGACAAAAAACTTGTGTTTATCCGTTAAATCCATATCGGGTGTTAGCTTAATCTTAAAGAGATTCATTAATTAATCTAATAAAATTATTTTTGTAACTCGTCATGCGAATAACGAAATACACTAATAAGAGTATTGTAAAATATTGTTGTCGAAAATGTAATTATGAAACGCAAGAAATATAGATATTTGAAAAAAAATTCACTATACTTGTTTCCACGGACTAAAATATTGAGAACTACGCAAGATAGTTTTGAACACTCTGTATTATCATTCAGAAAATTTTGAAACCTTGTATATCTACTTTATTCTAATATGGAAAGAAGGCATTAGATTGTAGTGTACAATACTTTACTTGAAGCTCAAAATAGTTTTTCTTCAAATGTTATTTTTTTGAGATATCTGTTATTATAAAAGAAATTATTAAATTCTCTACAGATTTGCATAAATACTATCTTTATATATTTTATGAATAAATTTATAAAATTATGTATAATTTAAATCCCGGAGCCTATACGCTTTAAACAAACACAACTCTTGGGTTACATATTTCATATCTGAAATGCATGTAACTGTCAGATAAATGTCAGTGTCAAGAATAGTAACGTTTTAAAAATAAAATAGTAAATAGAACCATAGTTATATACTCGTAGAATGGATCTTGATACAGTTTCTAGCATAACTAAATTTGTAAGTATATATATATATATATATATATATATATATATATATATATATATATATATATATATATATATATATATATATATAGGTGTTTCAAAAATACTGTAAAAAAAATTAAGGGCATATAGTACAGACCAAAATAAGTAAAAAAGCTTAATTAACATAGGACTGATCTTGAACTGTTTCCGAGAAAAGCAAAAGAATCGAAAAAAACTGAAAAAGATAATGATGGAACAAAATTTTGTCTATATCAGTAATCTAATAGTTACGAAGTTATTTGAAAATCAAATATTGGGCAAGGTCGCCACAACATTTAACATAGTACAATTATTTGATTTTTTAAAAAAGCAAAAGCACATCTAAGATGACCTCTGAAAGATAAACAAAAAATCCCATTTAATCAAAGTTGTAACTCTTATAGTTTTCGAGATAGCAGACGTAATCCCTGTAAGAACTTATTTTGCACTGCCTCAAATTTCGGAAACTATGGAAAATCGGACCCATGTTGATTAAGCTTTTTTACTCATTTTGGTCAGTACTATGTATCCTTAAAGTTTTTTACAGTATTCTTGAAACACCTTGTGTTTATTATTTGATTCATAACTGAATGTCGAGCTGAATGTATAGCGTTATTCTCTGACACTGTCAGTATTTTAATTTTTAAAATACCACAGGGGTCACTTTTGTCCTAATATTGCTATTTGAATTTAAATAGGTATTAATTTTAGGTATTGTTTACTACTTATAATATATAATTTTGTAAAAAATGCTCTCGTTTTTCAATAAAACATAATTTTTTGTAGATACAAGTAGCATTTTTTCAGCAAGTTCTGCAAATTTTATTTGCATCATAATATGCAACAAAAAGTATCCAAAAATAATTTTGTAGGTAGTTTCCTTGCAAAAAAGTTTCCATTTGCGTCAAAGTTTCCAATACATTTTATAATTTATTCCACAATGTGCTATTAATACATCATTTATTACAGAAACCTATTTGTTGTTAATATTTAAAACGGCAAATTATAATTATTCGAGATAAAAAACATTATTCAAAACACCTGTCGCGATATGCTAAACGTTGGGAAATGCCAGAGTTAAATGGTTTAGTATCTGCTGACCTAAAGACCACATGCTCGTAAAATCAATGTCAACATAAATAATCGCTCGAAATACCATCATACTATAAAATTCAAACATAATACTGACGCATTGAAAACTGGAGTATTACAAAAATAACGTAGTGTGTCATTGCTACTGTTAATAGCAACGCACTTTCGCTGGTAACACGGGCGTGATTCTAACACCAGTAATGCACTGGCATTAAATTTGGGGCGAAGTATAGAATAGGGTCCAGCTTTAAAATGCATTTTTACCTTCCGTCACCTTTAGGTAAGAAAGGTATTGTCTTTGGTCAAAAAATTTGGTGGTCAGTTTTTGATGAATAAGCATGTTTTAAGGTCCCTAGAATACGATTTTACTATTTTTACGATGATGTCTGTATGTCTCTCTCTCTCCCTCTCTCTCCCTCTCTCTCTCTCTCTCTCTCTCTCTCTCTCTCTCTCTCTCTCTGTGTGTGTGTGTGTGTGTGTGTGTGTGTGTGTGTGTGTGTGTGTGTGTGTGTGTGTGTGTGTGTGTGTGTGTGTGTGTGTGTGTGTGTGTGTGTGTGTGTGTGTGTGTGTGTGTGTGTGTGTGTGTGTGTGTGTGTGTGTATGTGTGTGTGTGTGTGTATGTGTAACAAAATTTTCGTCTACGATAACTCTAATACTACTATTCCAAAAATTATAATTCTTTCGTATTCCTCTTCGTTGCATCCATATGAAGAGCTGATTAGATTTTGGTTATAATTGATCCACCGGAAGTACCCTCGTTTGAATATTTTAACAGTTTTTCTTGAAAAAACGATGGTAAAAATCATTTTTTCACATTTAATGTTATTATAAATATTAAAGAACATTGTATTCTCTATACGATTTGACTGCATTTTATACTTCATATTAAATGGATATAGAGTTATACAGCTACTATATCAAGAAAATTCTGGTTGAAAGATGTCAGTGTCAAATGACATATTCGTAGTATACTTGTGTTATAATTTTACTCGAAATATAGGGTCTTTTTGCTCGAAACTTTCTGTATGGATTTTATAGAAAATACATAGGCATTTACGAAAATTCTACCGGTAGATACCGCATCTACCGACCGTGTTCGACAACATGAATGGTAAAAAGTTATCGTGTTCGAAAATTGTAGAATATCTACCAGATTCATCTACCGGATTGATGAAGAATCTAATCTCAAAAAAAGGTAGTGAAATAAAATTGGAAATGTATTCAAAGTAGGACTGCTTAGTTTGTTAACTACATTAAATTTCTAACCTGTTTCAAATTTTCAAATTTTTTTATAGGTTATGGATCTACTCCTGTTTACCAGTTGCGTTCTTAAAATATCGATTCCGGTAGCTATAATCTGATAAACAGCTGTTTACCGGTAGAATTTTCGTATATGCCTCATATAACTGACGGAAGGTAATGTGCTGGACAGACAAAATTTTGTTCAATCACTATCTTTGTCAATTTTCTTCGATTCTAATAGCAAATGGCCTCTTTCTCGGAAACAGTTGAAGATCAGACCTATGTTGATTAAGCTTTTTTACTCATTTTGGTCTGTACTATATGCCCTTAAAGTTTTTACCCGAAGTTGAAAAACACCCGGTATAAAAATGCAAGACCAACTTGCATTTGCACCACTGCGTTTTAACACACAGACATAATCTCATTTAATAAAGAATTAGAAAAAAATCGCCCCGTTTCACAAAATATCAGTAGCTGAATTAACCTATCGGTCATTTTTCAAATGCTGGTCTAGTTCAGTTAGTAACAACAGACGCGTTTCGCTTTTTTCCGATCTCATTGGTGTAGTGTCATCTCTTTCCAATAAAAGCAAAATATGTCCGTGAATGATCGAAAGGTTAATTCAGATGCAGAAATCTTGTGAAACATTTTGAGTGTTTTTCTAAATCTTTATTATACATTGTTTCATCAAGAGCTTGCTATTGTAGGTACTTATTTATTCAAATGGTAAAAGTAAGGGCACCACTTTCGAGACAGCCTGTATATATTTCGGTATTGAACTTCAATTACAGATATCAAAACAATATTTTATCGTTCAAAATTTTAATTGTTTTGTAATAATGGAATTCCTTTCTTTGTCAAAAAATACAATAAAATTTGTTAAAGATTAATTTTATTACTTTTTTTAGAATACAATGCAGATTTTATTATTTATTTTCTTTGGACACTTTGTTATTTTAATTCGATTGAGCACACCCATTTTTTATCACATTTCTTTTTCTCCTTATTCATTTAATTGGAATTCTCGACCACCGTGTCAATTTAACTTTTTGATAAATTAATTAATTGTCGTAACTCTTACGATAAGTTTCGTATCAGAGAATGAATTTTGTATGTGGAAATTCTTCATCATGAGGAACGCGAAGAGTCCGCAAAGAAATCAGTTGAACCTTCCAAAGAGGCACCTACCTACCTACCTACAAGTGGGACCGGTTTAAACTTTACACCAATGTATAAAATTAAATTATTTAATAGCCACTCAAGCCCTACGGGCTTTTGTGACTATTGCCTGGCTACAAGTTTTCGAAAAATCTGTCAAATTATTGTCAATTTAATTCTCATTGTCTTGTTATATTACTGACTATTTCACTCATAAATATATAAACCAATCCAAATTCAGGATTCTATCTAGTTACCAAGTTTCATTTCGACAAAACACCGTCATAAAATTTTTTTCGCATCCTTTAAGCCAATAAGATGTCGTATTTTTACAAGTAAGTGAGTTTTGATGAGCGAAAATTTTTTGACGTTTTAGAAATACATTGTTTACATACCTGTCAAAGTCTGTATATTTTCAGTGTTATCAGTTTTTATTAAAAACTAGTCGATTCGGACAGGAATCTATTTAAAACGTTGAAAAAGCAAACTGAAACATAATACCACTGAACACAATTAAAATTATAAGATTTTTCTCAAGAAAAAATTATATAAATGATTACCTCATTTTTATTTTGGAAATAGTCATCCGAATACCATTCGTGGTTAAATTTTATCCTGCAAAAATTTTCTGATTGCTTTACTCGAGCCCTTTGCCAATTTATCTCGTGACTGATCAAAAATTACTCGTTTGACAACTCGTAAAATTTTTGTCAATGCTACTCACCGGCTCTCGTAACAATCTGAAAATTTTTCCGGCAAAAAATTATCACTTATGATATTATATATGACTATTTCACTCGTAAATATATAAACCAATCCAAATTCAGGATTCTACCTAGTTACCAAGTTTCATTTCGACAAAACACCGTCATAAAATTTTTTTCGCATTCTTTAAGCCAATAAGATGTCACATTTTCACCAGTACGAGTAAGTGAGTTTTGATAAGCGAAAATTTTTGGACGTTTTAGAAATATATTGTTTACATACCTCTCAAAGTCCAGTGTTATCAGTTTTTATTAAAAACTAGTCGATTCGGACAGGAATCTATTTAAAACGTTGAAAAAGCAGACTGAAACATAGTACCTCAAAACACAATAAAAATTAAAAGATTTTTATCAAGAAAAAATTATATAAATGATTACCTGATTTTTATTTTGGAAATAATCATCCGAATATCATTCGTGGTTAAATTTTATTCTGGAAAAATTTATTAAAAATCACTCGTTTGACAACTCGTGATTTTTTTGCCAAAGTCACTCAATAAATTGCTAGGCAACCAGCTCTCGAAATAATCTGAAAATTTTTCCGGCAAAAATTTACCACTTATGATATTATATATGAAAATTTCATGAAGCAGCTAACTATGCTATAACCGTGGAATGGAAACATCGACTATTGGGACCCGCAGAATCCTTTGACGGCGCTGTAAGGATATGTCAAATTTGTATACAGTCTAAAAGAATAATTCCCAATGACAGACAATAATTATTACCGGAAACTTTTTTCAATAACAATATAACAAAACCATAACAACCATTCAATGGCAACTTTGTAATTTAAAATACTTCATCAATTAAATTGTCAGTGCCAAACGATGAATGAAAACAAAAATGATTTAAGAAGTTTTTAGAAAAGTGTTCGTGTGGAATGTATATTAGTAACTAAAGAAAATTATACATTTCACACTCATGGTTCCAATATTAAGAAAATTCTGATTGATAGATATCAGTGTCAAATGCAATAATTGACATAGTATGTTTGTGTTATAATATTACTGGAAATATAGAATCTCTTACAAGATACTTTTTGTATGGATTTTCTACAAAAAAACATAGAACTGACTGAAGATAATGTACTGGAAATATGGAATCTTTTGCAAGACATTTTCTGTGTGGAATTTGTACAAAATACATAGACCTCACGGAAGGTAATGTGTTGGCTACATCAGATTTTTTTATGGTATTATTGATAAATCGCGTAAATTAATACGAGAAACAACAATGCTAAAATACACGCCAATGTATACGAACTATGTTGACAGTTCCAAATTATTTTCTGAATGTCACATTATGAACAGATACTATAACCTGTGTGGCAAAAGGACAATTACTTCAAATATGAGTGTCGTCAATAATCCTATACTTTTATTTCGCATCGCCACTATATGCTGTTTTTTGTTGGTGGAATTATTTTCTATGTTATGTAAATGTTAAACTGTGTGCTTCTGCGTATTTGGTGAATAAGCGTTTCAAATTAACAATTCCTGTAAAAAAGTTACAAATCACGATGTAACAAAAAGTATTCTTTACTTGAACAAAATAAATTGGATTAAAAATCTATTCTTTTTAGTTTTTGTTGTAGCAATAAAAACAAATGTTGGTCTAATAGGACAGAAAAGTCGAGCAAATCGACACCAGTTTACATTAATAGTTTCCTATTTAGAATTTTAGTCAGTCGTTAATTTAATTTTATTTTATCAACTCTTGTTTATGGGGTCTCGTGGCTGCGTGCCTGAGTGTCTGGTCGCGAATCTGGGGAACCGGGTTCGACCCCGACCGACGCCAAATATTTCGAATTTTAAATGGCACAAAATTGACCCCTGTGGTGCACTCTCCACGCCAGCAATGAGTGCCCGTGAGGTGACGCCTGGTAAACGCCCGCACGGTACAAATATGTCATCATCATTACCGATATCTGCATACAAAGCGGATTGGCACACCCAGCAATGGGTAATATGCCGTGATGATATATTTATTTATATATTTTTACTTGTTGAATTTATGTTTTGGATTTAATTAACTTGCATATTACTTTATATATAATTTAAGATTTTTACACATGTATGCAAATTTTTAAAAAGGTATATTAGCCGTGATCTGAGATATTTGAAACCAAAATAGAGTGAACTTACAGTGGCAATACAGGAATAGTGCTTACAAGGAATTTGTAGTAACTCAAATAATAAACGATATATTTGTACAAACAAACTACTAAATGACAGTTTAAGTGACAGTTTACAAGTATACATGAGTGAAAAAACGTCCAATTGTCAGCTACTTCTATAGTTATTCTTTTAGAAAGACAGAAAATATATGATTTTCGATGGAATTTTTACATTTATTGAAAAAATTATATATTTTTGTTAAATATACTTATTGTTTTTTTATAGGGTAGTTACAAAAACAAGTAATATTCTTAATAACCATAAACCAGTGATGCACAAACTCCGGCCCACGGGCCAATCCGGCCCGTTTACTAATTCTATCCGGCCCGCGTAGAAATCAATTGATTATAATTTAAATGACATCTTGCAGTTCGCTACAACCTTCTTAGCACCTGATATTGGCCAAATAGTTGCTGGTATTCAATGTCATCCTTCGCATTCTTCAACGAGCCAAAGTTAGTTAACATCTCTTTTATCTCTATTATATCTAAGAAATTGTAATTTATATAGCTAAAATTTTATTTGTTGTTTGTTATATTTATAGCAAAATCTATAATGATATTTCTTTTTATTCAGTTATTGTATTATACACATTCACAGTCAATAAAAAAATATATAAAGTAATTCATTTTTTATTCCATCCAAACCTAAATTATGTTTTGAATTCTTACTGGCCCGCGGCAACACAATGTATTTTTATTTGGCCCATTGTCAAAAAAGTTTGTGCATCCCTGCCCTAAACTATTAAAATTTAGAATATCTATTTTATGGCAAAACTTTCATGATGGAACCATGTTAACAAAATATAACCTAGTGCACAAAACTCGGCCCGAGTTTCCCATATATGAGTTTAGTGCGTTAGATGAAGTTATGTTAAACAAAAATGTTCAAATAGAATCATGGATAACATGATCCTTAAAAATAGTGAAAATTTTGAGGTGAATAAATAAAATAAATAAAAGAGACCGCAGGCTTGATCCTTGAGGCACTCCAGAAGTCGCAGTATAAGTACCAGATATAAAATTATCCCATAAGAGAAAACAAACAATTAACTTACATTTCATAATTTCTAATAATAAATTATTTTTTTTATAGATTTATGTTTTATTAAACAATAATTTCACCTTATATATTAGCAATAAATGCATAACATGTAAGATTAACATTTTTATTAAAACTTTTATATCTGTATAAATTACATAGTTATTAAAAACTTCAAACCATATTCATATGATGATGTATAACACTATAACTAATTTAAGTATGTGGGAAATTATAAGGTAGTAACAATTACAAAATAAAATTATTTCGTTATAAATAACTATAAATATCATTGATATTTCATGAGTAATAATTATTAGCATAAAACTTATGTTAAATTTACGAGTACAAAAAATGGAATTCAAGAACATTTATTAAAAACCTTAAACTTAAATTTTCAGTTACTTCCTGATTCTAGTGCAACGAGTATGTAATACAGGATAGGGCCTAGAAACTTCCTTTTTTGAATAATGAAAGAACATAATAGGCTACTTGCGTAGTTCTAAAAATCTGATATCTATCACTAAATACCTAAAGTTGAAAACGTAAGTAAAAATATAAATTTTATTTAAAAAAAAATTTGATGTGGCCAGCACATTACCTTCCGTCAGTTCTATGTATTTTGTACAAATTCTATACGGAAAGTTCCTTGCTAAATTAAATATTCTATTTTTTGTACATTACCTTCCGGCAGTTGCATGCATTTTATGCAAATTTCATACAGAAAATTAATATTTTGTGACGTTTTCTATATACAGTGTAATATATCTGCAGAAATAAAAGATTTATTATTATTATTATTATTATTATTATTACTTCTTGTACATTACCTTAAAGCAGTTGTATGTATTTTATACAAATTCAATACAGAAAGCAAAAGATCCTATACCTATTTCCAGTAAAATTATAAGACAAACACACTATGTCAATTTCACTTGACACTGACATCTTTCAATCAAAATTTTCTTAATATAGTAGCTGTTTCCACAGCTATGGCTACTTTATGAAATTTAATTTCTTTATAATTTTTTAACTCTATATCCATTTAATATTAGGTATAAAATGCAATCAAATTGTATAGAAAATACAATATTCTTTAATATTTATATAACATTAAATGTGAAAAAATGATATTTAACATAGTTTTTTCA